>ML415037.1:0-42067 GCA_005239525.1 Nicotiana knightiana
TCCTATATTACTTGTCGACCACGTACACTTGCGTGTGCACTGGGAAATCAACCAACAGTTGCACTCGTTATTATATGGGTGTTCGGAGTTTGCAAATCTTGTTGCTCAGAGTTAACTTTCTGGCTTGACTTTTTGTCTTTAGTTAAAGTACCCAGCTTTATCATATGGAATTGATTTCTATAGCTTGTATTGATTGTATTAAGTTGTTGGTGGCTAAATTCGAGTCGTTCGGAGGCCGATACGCGAGGCAAGGGCTTGTTGGACTAGGGATTTGTGCGGTTTGAGGCAAGTAACACTTCTAAACTTGATACTGAGGGTATGAACCCATGAACTACGTGTTATGTGGTTGGCGTTGAGGTGATACACATGCTAGGTGACGAGCGTGTGGGCGTATACCGTAGTAATTGTGACTCGGTTGATTCCGTGGAACTGTGTAGTTACCTAATCTTGTTATTATTCATGTATTCTCCATGTGTTAGAGAAATTGAGCTGTGAATTATATTAGAAATCATGTTTAGGATATATGTTGGTAGTGTTGGGACCCACAAAGATCGTTTCTATTGTTGAGTGATTTACTTAAATTGCAATTATATACCCAGTCACATTCATCAATTGCATATCATATCTCAATCCCTGTTATCATTTATTTTTACATCATGTAGCATTGTTTTGGGATGATTGGCATGAGTATTGTGACTCCGAGAGACTGAAGATATTGATGACTGAGTGAGGTCGAGGGCCTAATTGTGAGTGATATTTATAGGATCGGGTTGCACGCCGCAACATGCCATATTGGCTTATATTAGCGCTTGGAAGCGATTCGTCTCTCCAGAGTCTGATATAACAACAGTAAGCGTAGGTACTGTTGAGTGCTGAGTGCGAGTGTCGAGTGTGCGTTCCTAGTGATTGAGAGTGTTGAATGATTGGAAATACTGAGTGATTGAGCATGCCGAGTGAGGTTGAATACTCCGAGAGTACGAGCACATGAGTTTAGCACCGTGTTGCATTACAGGTGACCTTCATATTTGATATGTACTCATATAGATGTAATATTCCTCATGGTAGTTATACTTGGCATATTTTACCCGTATTGAGCCTAAACCATGAAACTTGAAAGCATGTATACTTTTCTACACTGTGTACAACTGATCAAAAATTATTGTCTTATTTAAAATTTGAACAATCTCAACCAAATTTTTAGCTACACCACTACACATAGTTGTCCAGTGAGGTGGACTATGAGATAATGTATTGCATGTTTTTGCAAACAAACAGGATCATAGATTCAGGTTCAATGAATTTTGCTTAGGTGTTGATATCACCGATAAACATATCCTTCATTCACTCTTAGACATCCACGTTTGTATATCAAAATACGTGTGTCACTTTTTAAGAAAGGCCATGTTATGGCACTAGGTTGCATGGCATTTATATATTACCATTTGTGTTCTTTTCAAAACAGTGAATGCTACTCTGATCTATATACAAAATAAGAAAGAGGTGATGTTATTAGGGACAGAAACAAAAAGGTAGTTCAACAAATTTTTCAAGGGACAAAGAAGCCAAAGAATTTTGGGATTTATCAACAACTTTGCTCTGAGCTTCTTCACCATTTTCTTCTACGGCTTTATCACTAGCATTCACAAACCTACTGAAGAGCTATTATTACCCTCAAAATACAAAAAAATCACTATCTTTTTCTTTACACATTTTGAGGTAAAAAAATGAATTTAAATTCAACTTCTTCTTCTTTTAGTACTTGTCTTTCTTATTTATCATTGATCTCTACACTTATCATCACCAATTTATCCAACAGTACACCATGAAATCCTACTGATCAACCATGCATGCTTACCTTCTACTCGAGAGAAGAAGGATTTTCTTGTTGAGAAAATGGTGGAGCTAATGAAATAAACTAAGTTTATTTCAAAAATATTGGGAAATTTTTTTGTCTTTTCACTCTGCATCAGCTTGTTGAGTGATTACAATGAGGAGAAGAAAAAGACGGTGAGGAAGCTCGGAGCAAGTTTGTTGATAAATTCCTTAATTTTTTGGCTTCCTGGTAGAAGCTCTTCCTTTCAAGTCTCTCCTTTTGCCATTTTCCTACGTAAGACTCTATAACTATTTTTCTTTTGGTCCCTAATAACACGTGCTTTTCTGAAATATTTTGTATATAACAAAAAAAAAAAAAAAAAAAAAAAGAAAAAAAAAAAAAAAAAAAAAAAAAAGAGAAAAAAAAAAATTGATCTGTAGAAAATTGCTCTAATCTAGCGGAAAAGGGTCCATTTTACGTTATTAAATTATTATTTTTAATTGCACGTGTATTCCATACAAAATACTTACTAAATATAAATAGGGTAAAAAATAGTTTAAAATGTATGCGTAATATTTTAATGATAAGATTTGGTTGATTCATAGAGGCTAGTGTTGCTGCAATATATCCCTAAACTTTACGTTTATTGATTACATATCATTTTGAAAATTTATGAATGTTTTTTGAATAAAAAGTACTCAAGTGAAAAGAAATAATTAACACGGGTAAAATCTTTACAACAATCAATAGTATCATTACTTATCCTTCATGTATGTGCATATATTTTACAACTTGAGTCCTTTTTCGTTAAGGAAACAAAGACTTTTACATTTTGAAATGCTTTATATAAATAAATGGAATGCAGATTAATCAAAATAATTTCTTTCAGATTTAATCAATTTGTGGTTAATTTCACATGATTCATTTCTATTATAAAATTGGATATTTTTTAAATTTCCAATGCTTTATATAGAATAAAGAAATGCTTTATTTAGAATAAAAGAAATACTAGTTGACGCACATAATTTGGTTCAAATATTCTAGCCCCTCAGCAGTGGGAATAATTCTGTGAGTACAGACACTCGATATGTTCTTAGTGAGAGACTTTATATCATGCACTCGTACAGTTATGGGTGTATGTATGTGTGTGATGATCTAGGGGATTTGAGCCAGGCACCCTGAGCGTGTTGAGAGTATGATTGTGGGTTGTTTATGTTGAGAGTATGATTGTGGGTTGTTTATGCCAGGCACTATATATGTGTTGAGATTGTGTTTATTTGATGATTAAATTATGATATTAATGATTTTTTGTGAATACTTGTCATGCCGGCATAGAGTTGTATTTTTCTCATGCTATTTGTTATTCAAGGTCTTTAAAGTCGATCCCGTAACTGGTATATTTTGAAAGCATATTTATTTCCTCTTAATGTGATAGAGTTGAACCTGATATTCTTGAGATGCTTTTCCTTTTACTATTATTGTTGATTGTTGGAAGTGAGTATTGGACCTTGCCAACGTATCACAGCCAAAAATCATAACATGCCATGATGGCACCTAACACGCTTGCTAGGCAAGACGACAAACACATAATAGCTAGACAATTGAGTGAAACGTGCTTAATAACTTAGCAAGACGACAAACACATAATAGCTAGACAATTGAGTGAAACGTGCTTAATAACTTAACATCAAAAGAATCTCATAAACATATGATAAAATATATGAAGCTGTACTACAACCACCCAAATAATCTGGTATCAACGAGTACATTACTACTAAGTATCAACATAGTCTGACACTCTAGTACAAATCTCTGTGTACGGTCGTAATAACAAGTAACTTGAAGCCTCCAAGAATTGCATTGGTAATGATCTAGCGATCACCGCCTCCCGATGTACCTGGATTTGTACACGAAGTACATACTGTAATATGAGTGCAACCAATCCAATGTACTCAATAAGTAACAACATTAAGCTTGGGTTGAAAGCAGGGATGAGCTCAGAATAACAGCCAAATGCCAGTACCAATAACCAATAATAGTTCATAGAATATAGGATAAACCATTGTCACAGCCCAATTTACCCTCCGAAAGGTATCGTGACGGCACCTAGTTTGTATGACTAGGTAATGCTAAAATTTGTGAAAATGACAGAATCAATAAAAATAAAGACAGAAAAGATCTCAAGTAGATATAACCTAGCTGCTCAGCATGTACATGTTACTTCCCAAAACCCAGAATGTCAGCATAGTCAAAAGCCCTGTACTAAATGTAGCTCTATGTAATGAAACAATGGAGAAATATACAAGTCTTCTACGCCTATACTAGAGTAGAAAGGGACTCGTGGGATTCTGCGGACGCGGCAGAGTTACCCTGCGGTCTCCTGGCTGCTGCTAGACGACTCCTAGCCACGATACTGGGTGCTGGTACCTGGATCTGCACATGGGGAAAACATGCACAGGAAAGGGCGTGAGTACTCCACATTCGGTACTCCGTAAGTGGCAATCCTAACCCCAGTCGAGTAGTGATAAGGTCAGGGTGAGGCCCCACTGAATTTGTAAAAACAAACAAGTCAATATATAATTTAAAACAGTGAAATATAGATAAGCAATGATAAACAGGATTAACGAAGACGGAAAGATTTAATAACAGAAAGAGAGACATCGGCTCAGCACATCATATATCTCAACCGTAAAGCTCTCGGATCTCAGTCCGTAGTCCCAATTTAAATATGCTATGCAGTTCAAGGGAAAAGCTCCCGGATCTCTGTCCGTAGTCCCAATTTAAATATGTATTTCAGTACAAGAGGAAAGCTCCCGGATCTCGGTCCTTAGTCCCAATTTAAAGATGAAATGCAGTACAGGGAAAAGCTCCCAGATATCTGTCTGTAGTCCCAATTTAAATATTAAATGCAGTACAGGGGAAAAGTTCCCGGATCTCGGTCCGTAGTCCTAATGTAAATATGCAAAGAAGAAGTATGTCAAGTATGGCTTAAGTAAACAATCCAGGAAACAACAGGCAAAAATAGAGTAAAGCTACCTAAGCATGATGTGGATAGTAGCAAATAAGAGGAAAACAAGTCATAACAGGTAGGCATGCTTATTGTTACACTATCTACTCTATTAAGATGGAAACAGTAATATGTGAATGAAAATGAACGATTTCGTAGGAGTAAAAATAGGATTTTTGTACCAATGACCCGTGTATGCACTTATCACCTCGTACACGGCGTCCACATAACAAAATCAGTATAAAATGCCTAAGGGAAAGTCCCTACCATAGAATTAGGCAAGCCACTTATCTGGACTGCGCTAATCAACTCAATACCAAGCTCTTGCCACGAGTAACTGACTCCGGGTGGCCCAAATTTATTCAATCGATTGCATGGTGTAAATATCATTTCAAGGGAACAAAATAGCTAATTATTTATAAGTAATACGGGAATTAGGAAATTCGTCCAAAAAGTCCCCTCGGGACAACATCTCGAAATCGGGTATTTCCCGAACACCCATTTGCTTTCCCGAACACCCATTCGCTCATGAACCCACTCGAACAAGAATCAACAAAATTCGACGTCTAAATCAAATCCTCCGATTTCTACTTGGGAAACTTTCATCCCATTTTCATGGTTTTTCATCCAATTTCATCCATGAACCTAGATGCTTTGATACCAACTTGTCACGACTCAATTTACCCTCCAAAAGGTATCATGACGCCACCTAGTCTCTATGACTAGGTAAGCCTAAAATTTGCGGAAATGACGGAATCAATAAAAATAAAGACAGAAAAGATCTCAAGTAGATTTAACGTAACTGCTCAACATGTACATGTTACTTCCCAAAATCCGAAATGCTCTGTACTAAATGTAGCTATATATAATGAAACAATGGAGAAATATACAAGTCTTCAATGCCTATACTAGAGTAGAAGAGGACTCGTTGAATTCTACGGACGCGGCAGAATTACCTTGCAGTCTCCTGGCTACAGCTAGACGACTCCTAGCCACAATACTGGGTGCTGGTACCTGGATCTGCACATGGGGAAAACATGCGCAGGAAAGGGCGTGGGTACTCCACATTCGGTACTCCGTAAGTGGCAAGCCTAACCCCAGTCAAGTAGTGACGAGGTCAGGTTGAGGCCCTACTGAGTTTGTAAAAACAAGTCAATATATAATTTAAAACAGTGAAATACAGATAAGCAATGATAAACAGGATTAACGAAGACGGAAAGATTTAATAACAGAAAGAGAGCCCTCGGCTCAGCACATCATATATCTCAACCGTAAAGCTCCTGGATCGCAGTCCGTAGTCCCAATTTAAATATGCTATGCAGTACAAGGGAAAAGCTCCCGGATCTCTCTCCGTAGTCCCAATTTAAATATGCATTTCAGTACAAGAGGAAAGCTCCTGGATCTCGGTCCTTAGTCCCAATTTAAAGATGAAATGCAGTACAGGGGAAAACTCTCGGATCTCTGTCTGTAGTCCCAATTTAAATATTAAATGCAGTACAGGGGAAAAGCTCCCGGATCTCGGTCCGTAGTCCTAATTTAAATATGCAAAGAAGAAGTATGTCAATTATGGATTAAGTAAACAATCCAGGAAACAACAGGCTAGAATAGAGTAGAGTTACCTAAGCATGATGTGAATAGTAGCAAATAAGAGGAAAACAAGTCATAACAGGAAGGCATGCTTATTGTTACACTATCTACTCTATTAAGATGGAAACAGTAATATGTGAATGAAAATGAACGATTCCGTAGGAGTAAAAATAGGATTTTTGCACCAATGACCCGTGTATGCACTTATCACCTCGTACACGGCGTCCACATAACAAAATTAGTATAAAATGCCTAAGGGAAAGTCCCCAACATAGAATTAGGCAAGCCACTTACCTGGACTGCGCTAATCAACTCAATACCAAGCTCTTGCCACGAGTAACTGACTCCGGGTGGCCCAAATCTATTCAAATCGATTGCATGGTGTAAATATCATTTCAAGGGAACAAAATAGCTAATTATTTATAAGTAATACGCGAAATTAGGAAATTCGTCCAAAAAGTCCCCTCGGGACAACATCTCGAAATCGGGTATTTCCCGAACAGCCATTCGCTTTCCCGAACACTCATTCGCTCATGAACCCACTCGAACAAGAATCAACAAAATTCGACGTCTAAATCAAATCCTCTGATTTCTACTTGGGAAAATTTCATCCCATTTTCATGGTTTTTCATCCAATTTCATCCATGAGCCTAGATGCTTTGATACCAACTTGTCACGACTCAATTTACCCTCCAAAACGTATCATGACGGCACCTAGTCTCTATGACTAGGTAAGCCTAAAATTTGCGGAAATGACGGAATCCATAAAAATAAAGACAGAAAAGATCTCAAGTAGATTTAACGTAACTGCTCAACATGTACATGTTAATTCCCGAAATCCGGAACGCTCTGTACTAAATGTAGCTCTATATAATGAAACAATGGAGAAATATACAAGTCTTCTACGCCTATACTAGAGTAGAAGAGGACTCGTTGAATTCTACGGACGTGGCAGAATTACCTTGCGGTCTCCTGACTACAGCTAGACGACTCCTAGCCATAATACTGGGTGCTGGTACCTGGATCTGCACATGGGGAAAACATGCGCAGGAAAGGGCGTGGGTACTTCACATTCGGTACTCCGTAAGTGGCAAGCCTAACCCCAGTCAAGTAGTGACGAGGTCAGGTTGAGGCCCTACTGAGCTTGTAAAAACAAGTAAATAACAGAAAGAGAGCCATCGGCTCAGCACATTAACTCAAATATATAGTTTATTCCAAATTGCATGTCCTATTTTGTGGTCAAAATCCAAACAAAAAAACCATTTCTTGAGTTTAACTCATAACAAGTGTAAATCACGTACATCGTGATAGATGATGAAAATGGCTCTCTAAAATCACCCCAAATCGCGTCAACAAGAGGGAAATTGAATGAAACAAGCTCACCCTCGAGCTCACTGTTATAAGCCTCTATTAGGCCCATCATCGCGTTCGCAGGCCCTTGGCCGCGTCCGAGAAGGCTCACCTGCCCAAATATTCTCTTACGCGAGCCATCCATTGAATTCGGGATGACAAATTTTCCGTAAGAATAAATCTCCTCCTTCGAATTCACAGTCTCCCCTTTGCTTTCATGAAGGGCAAATCTGCGAACCCGCTATTCTTCTTGCATTCGCGACTCCCTTATCGTGTTCACGTCGATAAAATTCCTCTGGCCCCAGCTCCTTCTCCGCATTCACGACTCCTCCTTCACGTTCGCGAAGAACAAATTCCCAGCAACTAATATCTTTCTTCGCGAAAGCGTGCTCCCCCCGCGTTTGCAAAGGACAACACTAGAACCAGGACCAGTAGCAACAAAACACACCATCATGGTCTGAAATCATCCCGAAACATACCTGAGGCTCCTGGGACCCCGTCCAATCATACCACTGAGTCCCTATACCTATCCAAACCTATCCAAAGGCTCAAAATGCCATGGAGAACATCAAAATCATGAATCAACGATCAAAATCCTTGTTTTAACTTCAAACTTTAAGCTTCGCGGAACACATATGAATCATACTTAAACATTCCAGATCACGACCAAACATCACGCACAATTTTCAATAAAATAAAATGAACCTATCCAAGGTTCTGGAACGCTGTTCGGAGTCCGATAACACCAAAGCACACTCCAAGTCAAACTTAGGAAAATTCAAAACCTCTAAAATGCAAGCTTTCGATAATAAGAACTGAAACGCTTCTGGACTATCCGATACTCAACCAGAACATACGACCAAGTCCGAAATCACTTTACAAAACTATAAGAACCTTGAAATCTCGATTTACAGGGCGTTTACTCAAAGTCAAACCTTGGTCAACTCTTCAAACTTAATGCGTCCAAATTAAGAATTATTCTTCCAAACCAACTCAAGACTTCTTCAAAACCAAAATCAACTATATGTGTGGGTCATAATACACATATGAAGCTTCACAAGGTCTCAAACCACCGAATGATGTCCTAGAGCTCAAAATAACCAGTCGGATCGTTACATTTCCCCCACTTAAATATACGTTTGTCCTCGAACGTGCCAAGAAACGTTATAAAGTTAGAGAAACCACTATATAGCTCCTCATGAACCAACCCGTTCCATCACAATCCATATGATCACATTAGCTTAACCTAGACAAAAGATCATTCCTTCTACCTTAGCCAACAAGCCTTGGAACCCAATTCCTACATCTATAATTTCCTACAAGATCCAATTTCTTGCATACATACACTGTATCAATCTCCCCAAGCTGTACTATAATAAATGTATACACCCAAGTCGTAATTACACGACGCACTGCATAATTCATATGCCCATAGTAATATCTTCCAACCACTCTAGCTGCAATTTTTCGAATCCAATACCGGTAATATACCACCAGACACATAAAAGCCCTGTTCCTAACCTCACAATACTGCAATGATGAAAGAGATGTGCGGAAGCACATAGCCACCCATCAAAACAATAAATCATGGAGTTCCCCCGCTCAACAAGAACCATTGCCACTTTCTGAAATGATTAAGGATATTTCCCTTCCAACATACATTATAAAAATTTGGTTGCACCGACTTTAGGTCTAACAATCTCGTCTAACCTAGTACAAGATGCTCAGTCAACAAGCCACATAAAAATCCATCTAAAGTCTCATACAGCATTATTAATGCGCATACAAGCCATAACTCGAAAATGACCAATAAAGAAAGTGAATCTGAATACAGAACTATCCAGCTTGCTTAATGAAAAACCATCAAACAAATGCTATGAACCTTTCTCAAATATGAGAAACAATACATATATAAAAGGTATAAGGAACCATCCCAACATCTCACTGTTGCGGCGTGCAACCCGATCCAACACATGAAAATGTTGTGACGCACAACCTAATCAAAACATCATACCCGTGGCGGCATGCCACCCGATCCATACATAACAATCAGTTAGGAAATATCCATCGAACCAAAATACTCATACACACTAAACACACGTCTATCAACCACAAGCACATCAAATGAATAAACATAACTTTGGGGAGACGGATATCGTCAGGCGCTACAAAGGGAAAGAACGAGTAAGGTGAAATAAACGACCAGCATCTTGATAGCCATCTCGCTCATATAATGACACAAGCTACACAAGATCAAAACACACGTGTGAATAATCAAGTTATCTCATAACCCACGTGGCATAATAGAGTAATACATGGAATAAATGACGACAAGAATAAAATCCAATTCCCAAAGACTCATTGTCACACTCTGAACCTGGGGGGGGGGGGCCGTCACTCGGTGCCTCACATAATAACTNTCTATCAACCACAAGCACATCAAATGAATAAACATAACTTTGGGGAGACGGATATCGTCAGGCGCTACAAAGGGAAAGAACGAGTAAGGTGAAATAAACGACCAGCATCTTGATAGCCATCTCGCTCATATAATGACACAAGCTACACAAGATCAAAACACACGTGTGAATAATCAAGTTATCTCATAACCCACGTGGCATAATAGAGTAATACATGGAATAAATGACGACAAGAATAAAATCCAATTCCCAAAGACTCATTGTCACACTCTGAACCTGGGGGGGGGGGGACCGTCACTCGGTGCCTCACATAATAACTGCAAGGAGCTGGAAGTCAAAGATAATATGAAGATACGCTTATCTACTAATACTGACTCAACTCTCTCAATATAATAATCAAAATAGCTTTTCGGCCCTATAAGGCTCGGTATATATATATATTTGCTCTGTCGTAGTAGGCTCGCTCATAAGTGCTCGGCTGTACTAGGCTCTGTATCTCGACCAACTGGGCTCGCTCATAGGTGCTCGGACATTGTAGGCTTAGTATATAACTTACCATCTGATCAGAGGTTACCCAATAAGGGCCTGCCTATCGATTATAGCTCGATGGTAATGAAAGTACTTTAATACTGTATATATAAACTCTCTGCTGTTTTAAATGGAAGAAGGAAATACTCAATTTAATATGAAGTCCCGATAAGGAGAATATCGTAACTTACAAAACTAGGAAAATATATGTATTTTGCAAGACTAAAAAAATATACGTAAATTCCGGGATATGAATTTTTCTTTATGACTCGTTATGAAACTTGTGTAATTACAAGATCATGCTAAAATGGAGGAAAATCTTATCTTTAACATACCTGTAGTAGGGAATCCGTATGATATTCGGGGAAAAGATTACACTGTACCCCTTTAGAATCTCAAAATCCTATTGATATTACCTTTGTAAAATCTCATACAAATTTTTTTACAAAATTTCATATGCTTACTTTGTTAATTTGATCACAACCTTTCAAGGTTGTTACTGAAGCAATAAGTTAGAGCCTTTATGGCTTTTCTTGTTAATTCCATCTATTTTGTGAATAATGCAAGCCTTGTACTTAAGAAGAAATTTTCAATCCTTTCTTAAATGATTGCCACCTTTCATGTTATAAAATGAGTCATTTCAATTTGCAAAGGGGCATGACACCTCATGCAATATAACTGATGAGTAATATTCCATTATTAAGAATCCCATTATCCAATAATTAATTTCTTAATTAATTGGGCAATATCCCATTATCCAATAATTAACCAATAACACACATAATTAGGAATTACCGCAAATTACTTAAAATACTACTCACTTTTTACATACCTTATACACCTTAATATCATGGTCATGTGATACCTTGTATGACACTAGCCCATAAATACCGAGTACTTTAGCTCTGGCCGTATTTTATCCCAACATGCAAACTTGGATGAAAATTTATTTTCTTTGACTTGCTTCCTCTCTCACCTTCACGAATTTACTCATTACTTGTTTGAAATAGCATAATCCTTATAATCTCCAAATAATCTTTTCCTTTGACTGATGTCAATTACCTTACGATAAATTCAACGTACAATACTACATGGTGAAACATCATCGTAATTTAGTACTGCGACGAATAACATCATTGTAATAGAATACTGCGGGACGTAATGTCGACATAACATTGTGGGCCGTAACATCATTCCCCTTTTGGAACATTCGTCCTCGAATGTTGACTGATGCTCTTATCATTTTCATAACTTATAGCTCTTGTGAATACCTTAATACTCTCCTTTCCATTTAGGCAGTAGTTTTGTGAATTAATACAAAGGCCAGGGAATTCCCCCCTTTAGGCCTCTTTCTCATACCACGACTCGTGGTCAGAATCCTTCTAATCTCGTAACTGTTGCTACCTTCTATCACGCAGCATGTACGACTCTGACCTTGTATGTGTACATATGTGACTTTTTTCCCCTTTTTCCTGTAGCATTTCCAACCTCTAGTCCTCACTTTGTGAACATATATAGAGCTTGACAAGATATCATTATGGGAATTCCATGGTACAGAATTTCTTTGCTCAATATTTCTTTTTTGAATTTACGAATATTGTTATATCTTATTGCATAGACCCGGTTATCTATCCGCATAATTTTAATGGATCAAGGTAGGTTATACTATACCATAACTCTTACTACGATTTATCGTTGTTGAGGTCTACTACCAAATTCCAGGTTACTCTTGTTTCTTATTCCCATAAATCTAAGTCTTTTAATGCTTCCTCATTACTATTCATCTTAGGAATGACGACCTAATTCTCATCTCTTACTTTGTGACTTTTGTCCATCCATTTTTGTATCACTAAATATTTATCTACAATATACCATCGATAACTTGAAATTTGTTTTTCTTGTGAAAATTTTCCGGCCTTCTTCGACTGAAATATTTTGTGCATCTCTTGGACCTTGGTTTTCCATCTAGAATTCTTGGCCATCTGAACCTCCTAAATCCTTTCTAGGGCTTACGTTGCATCGAGGAATATTTGAAGTGATTTTCCTGATCCACTTAGTGGCTATATTGTGCTTCAATAAGTGAATTTTATAGCATCCCGATGTGAGTGATTTACGTGTGTATTTTAATCTCGTATGATTCATGAAATCCTCTTCAAATCATTACTCAATCGCCGGACCAAACTCCATCCTTTATCTATCACAAGTTAACCTTTATTCTACTATCGGGGCAGCATTCCATCTCTTCTAAATGCTACTAGTCTCAGACTCCTTTGAGTTCATTCGGCTACACTAAGCTTTCTACAACTTAGAAAAACCATGAGCTCTCTTGTTTACACGGGTTTAATCATAAGGACTTATCCATTCTTGTCACCTTCTCACTTGCCCTTTTTTATCCTTACTCCTGCCCTCCTAAAACCTTGTCGTTTTTCCATACTTTAGCTTACAACCTATACATATCTATTTATACTACTCGCAACCTTCCTTCAACTTGCTTGAAACATGAATTTCCTTATGTTATTCTGGAAAATCAAGCGAGACATCGCATCGTGTCTGACTCTTCTTTATTATCTTAACTAGACCTCTAAATACTTAGAAACCATGGGCTGGAAGGTATGTCACTAATGACACTGCTACACGTCTAACTAGCTTTATTGTAAAGTTGTTATAAAATATGGCTATTCTACTATTTCCCTCGTACCTCTGACATTAAGAGTGATTCTACAATGTTCTCAGTCATGATGTCTGTAACTTTCTGGTTCCAATAAGCAGATTCCTAATTTACTTAGTTGATGTAACTTTTTAGTTTCCTCCTTCTTTTGGTTAACCTTTATGTATGCTTAAGCTATCTCCTGATGTGCGGCTCATGGAATTTAGTTATTACTTTAGCCTTTCATGGATACAATGGAAAACCATGATACAATCTTGTAATGATTCAATCCTTTGTCTATGACATAGACCCAGTTCCTTCTTTTAACTCATACCGGAGTGTTTTACAGCTGATTATTAATCGAATAATTCTTTTTGTTCTATTTCAACTTTCTTCTAATGTAAGCAATTGCTTTTCCTGGTCTTTGTTTCCTCCTTGTTGCATGCATACTTAGCTTAACAGAGTCCTCACGCGTGCCAAAATTTTTGTGCAACTCGTATGGTCTCTAATATTACTTTTGATTTTATTCTCAGCTCATTAGCCACGGTAGGTGCCACTTTCTTTTGGAGTGCATACAATTTTGTAGTGAGACTGTTATTACACAACAATTTTCTCCTTAGGTTACTGAGCTTAGGTTGAAGCCTTCTTCCTTACTTCCTTAACTAGTCTTTCATTGTTGTATTAGGGAGGATCCTCTGACTCTTGTAAAGTTGTGAACCTATAACATTGTATACTCGACGGACCTTTTGACGTCCTTCCTTGTATATAATTATCCGTAGTTACTTACTTCCACCCCCTTGTGCCTGCAGGGTTGCTTCTGAACTTGATATTTTGATTGACTTACCAGTGGCACTCTCTTATATCTCCATAACACTCATATGGTACCTTTAACTACCCCAGATCCAATCTAAATATTTCTCAACGATCAGAATGCCATAACTGCGGGGATGAATTCACTATATTGAATTTTACTATGTTTATCTTACACGATCTGCTTACTCGTCTATAACCTCATGTTTAGCCATAGCTAGGATTTTCTTGAATCAAGTACTAATTATTTGTTGTCCCATTCCCGTATCAATATTCCGCGTAATATTTCTTGGATCATTTCCTTTGTCTTAACATACCTCTCGTACTAGCTCCTTATTAATAAATAATATCTCGGGCAGGAACCCTTACTTCCTTTCCCTGACGTCGTGTTTGCATAAAGCTCTACTATCATAGCATATCAGTAGGCTTTGAATAAGTGCAATCTCATCCCTTGTTCGTTTTATCGCATTCTTCCTTTACCATTTCATAATTACTAGAACCACTTAATTATGACGTAATGTCACGTCATTCCATATTCCGCCTTTGAGGGAGTACTAAGAGTTGGAGCTACGACAATCTGCCTATAGATGTTCTACCTTTTCATTTGTGGCGTCCTTTCACATCATTGATGACCCTTACTCTCCTTGTTGTAATCCTTCTGTACTAAGGATAACAAAATTCCTTGCTCGCGCGGGGGGCAATTAGTGTAACTAGCACACGTAGTCCCTTAAGCTTAACTTTTCTCACATGTCACGTCCCAAATTCCCAACATTAGGGATCGTGATGGCACCTAACACAACTCTTGCTAGGCAAGCCAATGTTAGAGTTCGGTTAGCTATTTTTCTTTGACTATCCATTTAAACATAATAAAATAAATCTAAAGTAAACTTAATCTAATTATTTCCAAAGAATAACTCCAAATATAAAATACTAAACAAATTAATAAACCGAGCCACGAACTAATTATATAAATAACTCTAAGAATCAGTGTGTCTCATATTTTCAGAAAAAAGCTTTCCAATTTCACACCCGGACTGCGCGTGCAAATCAAGATATTTCAAACTAATCTTTTTATGGCTAATAAGCCTAGAACGGAGTCTTAATTGATAAAATTACCCCTTGGGTAATCACAATCTCCACCTCTAAAATAAATTTTTGTCCTCGAACGGACATAAAAAATTACCTCAATTGGCAAAAAATGTGGATATCTACTCTACATGTCCAACTCGGACTCCCAAGTTGCTGCCTTAATGGGCTAACCTTTTCATTGCACTCGAACTGAAGGAAAATTCTTCGACCTCAACTGACGAACCTGCCGGTCTAGAACGGCTACCGGCTCTTCTTCAAAAGTCAAGTCTTTGTTCACCTGGATAGAGCTAAAATCTACCACATGGGACGGGTCACCATGATATTTCTGGAGCATAGACAAGTGGAATACCGGATGAACTGAGGATAACCCTGGAGGCAATGCAAGTCTATAAGCTTCCTTCCCCACTCTATCAAGAATCTCAAACGACCCGATATACCTAGGGCTCAATTTACCCTTCTTTCCAAACCTCATAACACCCTCCATGGGCGACACAAGAAGCAATACCCTCTCTCCAACCATGAATGTCGCATCACGAACCTTACGATTGGCATAACTCTTTTGCCAAGACTGAGCTCTGCTTCTGTCTCTTCCCCTGATCGTAGTTGTCATTGGGGCTTCATCTCCTGTTCGGATGTAGACGCTCTGCCCGTTGTCGAGATTTGTGAGAGGACGAGAACAGACAAGTTCAATCACCAATGGTAGAATAAATTCGCACGATAGAGTAGAATAGAAGTGAAATTGTTCCTAACTTCATAACCTCTGGGAGATAAGTACAGACGTCTCCGTACCGATCCTTCAGACTCTACCAAGTTTGTTCGTGAATTGTGAGACCTAAGCAACCTAGTGCTCTGATACCAACTTGTCACGACCCAAATTCCCAACCTTGGGGATCGTGATGGCACCTAACACCACTCTTGCTAGGCAAGCCAATGTTAGAGTTCGATTAGCTATTTTCCTTTGATTATCTATTTAAACATAATAAAATAAATTTAAAGTAAACTTAATCGAATGGTTTCCAAAGAATTACTCCAAATAAAAAATAAAAAATAAACCGAGCCACGAACTAATTATATAAATAATTCTAAGAATCACTATTTTTCATATTTTCACATAAAAGCTGTCTGGTTTCACGCCCGGACAGCACACACAAATCGAGGTATTTAAAATTAATCTATTTATGGCTAATAAGCCTAGAATGGAGTCTTAATTCATTGTGATGACTCTTGTCACGACCCAAATTCCAAACATTAGGGATCGTGATGGCGCCTAACACCACTCTTGCTAGGCAAGTCAATGTTAGAATTCGATTAGTTATTTTCCTTTGATTATCCATTTAAACATATTAAAATAAATTTAAAGTAAACTTAATCTAATGGCTTCCAAAGAACAACACCAAATATAAAATAATAAACATATAAATAAATCGAGCCACGAACTAATTATACAAATAACTCTAAGAATCACTATTTCTCATATTTTCACTTAAACGCTTTCCGGTTTCACACCCGGACTGCGCATGCAAATCGAGTTTCAGGATCTTTTGCTACGAGAAACGAGGCAGAATAGCTGGCAGCAAAATATATAAAATTAGGGTTTGTTCATTCGGTTATATTTTGAGTTGGGGAGCTCGGATTTGGGCGATTTTCACCATAGGGATTTGGGTAAGTGTTCTGTACTCGTTTTTTTTTGTTATATTTCAATTACCCGATATTTTTCATCACTTTTAAATGAAAAACTAAGAACTTTTTGCAACCCACAGTCCCAACCTTAGGGATCGTGATGGCGCCTAACACCACTCTTGCTAGTCAAGCCAATGTTAGAGTTCGATTAGCTATTTTCCTTTGATTAGCCATTTAAAAATAATAAAATAAAATTTGAAGTAAACTTAATCTAATTATTTCCAAAGAATAACTCCAAATATAAAATAATAAACAAATAAATAAATCGAGCCACGAACTAGTTATATAAATAACTCTAAGAATCACTATTTCTCATATTTTCACATAAAAGCTTTCTGGTTTCACGCCCTAACTGCACATGCAAATCGGGGTATTTAAAATTAATCATTTTATGGATAATAATCCTAGAACGGAGTCTTAATTCATAAAATGACCCCTTGGGTCATCACATCACATTGCTTACTTTAGGGAAGCGTCTTTTTTAATAACCATTCTCATAATCTCTCATTAATCTTCTTCTGTCATCCATTCTATTATCGTCGGAATGAAACCTAGAATTATTATGATGCCGACCATATCAAATCACTCAGTCCCTAATTCATATGGATTACGTTACAGTCACGAACTTATTTCTCGAAATGAGGACATGGTTGTATGGCCTATACTCTTTTGTTGTCCTAAGGCATGTCACCTCTTGTCTCTTCCTTCACTTGACTATAGATTCTGTAATACTGTCATTTTTTTTATCTATTGTTGTCATTCATGTATCGCATCTTACTCATAATTCTCCCTTATCTCTCTTCTTATGACTCTGCTAATATTTCTCCCTATCCATATTTTGTGAAAACTTCAGCAAGACATTCTTTTGCTTTTTTTTTATCCCATTGCTTCATCCATCGGCTCTTCAGGTTGCTCAACGTCCTTGCTCTACTAGGGACGAGAGTCACAGTAAAGTAATATTTATCCCTTCCAGGCTTTTAGTGCCTATCTTCTGAACTTTTTTATTTTTTATTTATTTATTTTTCCGATCATGTTAGTATACACATCTAATTATAATATTCTAGAGTGCACCATCTGGGTGTCTCACACGAAGATCTACTAGGACATATGTAATACCCTTCGGAAATGTCAACTAACACAAGCAATACATTCACCATTTTGGGTTACTCTAATCCCAGTCGTATCATGATGTTCCGTCCTTTTCTTATACTACACCTGTTAGCCCCCATAGGGAATAACTGAGATGGGTACGACCAATTGTGCATACCTCTGTTACTGTTGAATATAACTCAAAAGCTTATATTCCTCTACCTGAATTATAACCCATTAACCTTCATTAACTGGGGGCCTCGTACTCTTCTTCATCTTGCTTCTTTTGCTTGTTGAAACTTGTATTTATCTTCTGAATCTCTCATTGTCTTTCACCATTAAGGTGGATAGGTATTCTTGCCTCGAGACTTCTTATCAGGAGGCTTACACCTTTTAGTACGCACATGATCTACTGAAGACCTCACATATACTTATCATAAGGATGATGCAAATTCGAGTTCCTCTAATTCAACACTTCCACAGCTATATCTCCTATCGATCATCTTTTTGAATGTAGGCATCATCTTATAACGAAAAAAATATATGTTCGGAATATTAATTCTTATAAGAGAGCTCTACCACATGATCTAGAGTAAGAAGAAAGAGTGACAGTTCTAAATGACTTGAAGCCTCCTGCTTATAAGTGTGGTGCACGACACACCCATAAACAAGACTCTTCCAGACACGGCTTGTAGACTCCCTAGGAAAAAACTACTCTAATACTACTTTTGTCATGCCTCAAACCTGGGGGGGGGGGGGGGGGGGGGGCGAGACCGACACCCGCTGCCTCACCTAACCTTGAGTACCAACATGCGACAAGGGAACTCTAAACATGTGATGTCATACTTTAGCAATGTGCCACATTACAAGACAACTGCAAATACTGACTAAATATCAAATCAAAGCTGGGCCGACAAGGCCGTCGTAACTACTACAACTGGAAAACCAACAAAATATACATAAAATTCCTACCAGCCCAACATACTGCACTAACTGACATGATATGTCAACAAGTCTCTACTGGTGGATATACTGTGATCGGAACATCTCCCCGACCTACTCATAACATATATACATATATACACAAGATGCAGATAAAGATCTAGACCCGATAACTCCGAAAGGCATGGAGCTTATCGATCAAGCTGAACCCGAGCAACACTTAATGAGGATGTCTACCCGTCTGTCTGTTTGAACCTGCACACATGAAATGCAGCGCCCCCAGAAAAGGGACGTCAATACGAAATAATGTATCGAGTATGAAGGCAATATACTGAAAGCTGAAACTGAACTGATAATATAATAACTGCAAGTAGCTGGAAGTCAACGATAATCTGAAGATATGCTTACCTGCTGATACTGACTCAACTCTCTCAATATAGTAAGTAAAATAGTTGTTCAGCCCTATAAGGCTCGGTATATATATATATCATAGTAGGCTCTCTCATAGGTGCTAGACCGTACTAGGATTTGTATCTCGACTAACTGCGCTGGCTCATAGGCGCTCGGCCATAGTAGGCTTAGTATATAACTTACCATCTGATCTGAGGGTGCCCAATAGGGGCCTGCCCATCAATTATAGCTCTCTTGAATGGAAGAAGGAAATACTCAATTGAATGTGAAGTCCTGATAAGGAGAATATCGTAACTTACAAAACTAGAAAAATATACGTAACTAGCGAGACTAGCAAAATATACGTAAATTCCGGGATATGAATTTTTCTTTATGACTCGTTATGAAACTTATGTAATTACGAGATCATGCTAAAATGAAGGAAAAGCTTAGCCTTAACATACCTGTAGTAGGAAAAATCCGTATGATATTCTTGGAAAAGATTGCACCGACTCCTTTAGAATCTCACATGTATATTACCTTGTTAAATCTCATACGAATTTTTGTAGAAAATTTCATATGCTCACTTTGTTAATTTGATCACAACCTTTCAAGGTTGTTACTGAAACAATACGTTAGAGCCTTTATGGATTTTCTTGTGAATTCCATCTATTTTGTGAATAATTCAAGCCTTGGATTTAAGAAGAAATTTCAATCCTTTCTTAAATGATTGCCACCTTTCATGTTATAACATGAGTCATTTCAATTTGCAAGGGGTCTGCCACCTCATGCAATATAATTGATGAGTAATATCCTATTATTAAGAATCCCATTATCTAATAATTAATTTCTTAATTAGTTGGGTAATATCCCATTATCCAATAATTAACCAATCACCCACATAATTAGGAATTAACTCAAATTACTTAAAATACTACTCACTTTTCACATAGCTTATAAACCTTACTATCATGGTCATATGATACCTTTTATGGCACTAGCCCATAAATACCGAGTACTTTAGCTCTAGCCGTATTTTATCCCAACATGGCAAACTTGGATGAAAATTCATATTCTTTGACTTACTTCCCCTCTCACCTTCACGAATTTACTCGTTACTTGTTTCAAATATCATAGTCTTTATAATCTCCAAATAATCTTTTCCTTGGACTGGTGTCAATTACCTTATGACAAATTCAACGTACAATACTACAGGTTGCAACATCGTCGTAATTTAATACTGCGAAGCATAACATCATCGTAATATAATACTGCGGGACGTAATATCGACGTAATATTGCAGGTCATAACACTCATCCCTAAGAAATACTATGCTAAATGAACACATTTGATTTCGTGTGGAACATACATTAGCGTTAGGCCTACCAATTGACCTCAAAGCCGATTGCGATCATCCCAAAATCGGTCAATAACATTCCAAAGATCCACAATAACCCTATCCATGAGATATAGGATCATCCATTGAATTTGGAACAAACTGCCAAGGTCCGCAACCAAAAGAATAGTGCGTCTCTCAGACATAAACTCTCTCCAATATGCGGCAATACCAGAATCATCATACATGATTTAAATATGTACCACTTTAATGACTGACATGTCACACTAATACGATCATTCTATAGTAAATATTCCCACAACCTTCCGCACTAGTTAGCAATATCTGCACATCTATGGCTACCAACCAAACTATTTCTGTATGGTAGATCAAGAATTCGCAAATCAATACACAATGCGTCTTGCACAGAACACTATTCTCAGGAAACAATAAGATAGCACCAGCATACTTTGAACATCTGATATCTCCACCCGCTCCTCCGAGATCGTGATATCCTAGTCAAGATTTAACTATCACATTGATCCTTTAATTTCCAAATCCACACTGCTCACTGCATCAATCATGCTGCTACACGAGAATACTAGAACCCATCATAATCCCGAGCCACCGGTAGAATAAATACCTCATCGTCTATAAAAATGTATTTCAGAAGAAAATAGCAATACGCAACAAACTGCCCATAATTGCAGAAGACACAAACCTCGAGTCATGGCCTAAACTTTTGGGACCCATATGCACATAACAAACAATTAGAATTGATGTTATGCCCTGTAATATTACGTCAATATTACGCCTTGCAGTATTAAATTACGACGATGTTGCGCCCTGTAGTATTGTAAATTTAATTTGTCGTAAGAAAATTGACATCAGTTCAAGGAAAAGATTATTTGGAGATTATAAGGATTATGCTATTTCAAATAAGTGATAAGTAAATTCGTGAAGGTTCGAGGGGAAGCAAGTCAAAGAAAATGAATTTTCGTCAATGTTTAACATGTTGGGAAAAAATATGTCCCGAGCAAAAATAATCGGTATTTATGGACTAGTTCCATACAAGGTACCACATGGCCATGATAGTAAGGTGTACAAGGTATGTTAAAAGAAAGTAGTATTTAATTAATTTGAGACAATTTTTAAACTATACGGGTAATTGATTAATTACCGGGTAACAGGACATTACCCAATTAACTAATAACCGCACAAAAACTTAATCAATTATCCCAAGAGGGAACGTGGCAGCCCCTCCTTTTGTATAAAGTGAGTCATTAATTCATTCTTACATGTGTCAAGAGTTAATTATTAAAGTCTTTCCGAAATTTTATGGCAAGCCTTACTCCAAATTTATCAATTCATTACTTTGAGTCTTATCAAATCAAAATACCATTTTCAAAGACAAAAGCAAATTAGTTATGTTTTGCTTTCTGAATCAGGCGTCCAAGCCTCACTCCTCAATTCTTTAGTTTGGCATTTATGCCAAACTTCGTTCCTCAAGTTAAAAAAAAATAACGCAGAAGCTTAAATCCAATTTTTAGGTTGTAAATTAAATCCACGAATGTTTTCAACGGGATAATTATACGGAGTTGTTCCTACTTCAAGTATGTTAAGGATATCCCTTCTTTCTTTTGGCATGGTCCAAATTATACTGAGGAAACGAGCAATACACAGTTTTCATAAATTACTCTATTCATAGAAATAGTAGGGGTATCTATATTCTTTATTCCCCATGAGAATTATTATTATCTTCTGTTCATGGGTCTCGAAAATACGTATGTTGGTTGTGTTTATTTCATGATATTACGTAGAGGCATAATGGCCTTATGACGTACCCAGAGATTTTATTAACGTATTTCATATGTATCTTATGCATTTTCATATGCACATTGACCCATGACCAGATGGCGTTATATACGCATATATATGTAAATATACGAGATTTTATTGACGTATTTCATATGTTTCTCATGCATTTACATATGCACATTGACCCATGACCAGATGGCGTAATATATGTAAATATATGTATGTGGGATATGGGAAAAGGTTATGGCGTTATATACGTACCACCACCTGATCAGCTGGTATATGATGATGATGTTGCCCACAGTGGCTGAAATATGGTTCAAACGGCGTTATATACGCGTATTTAAGTATGTATATTCATACGGCTTTATATACGCGTATATATGTATGTCTATATATGTATATGGGATATGGGAAAGGATATGGCGTTATGTACACACCACCACGTGATCAGCTGATATACGATGATGATTTTGCCCACAGTGGCCGATATGATATGATGGGATGCCCTTAGAGGCTGATGATGTTATGAAACATGTATCTATGCACGACATGACATTCATATGCATATGCATGATGCTAAAAGTAATTTATGATTTACAAAGCTATTCAGGCTTACAGGTTGAGTCATGTGCTCTATATTTCTTCCATGTCTCTTATGTACTTATTTATGTGCCTTGCATACTCGGTACATTATTCGTACTGACGTCCCTTTTTCCTGGGGACGCTGCGTTTCATGCCCGCAGGTCCNCCTTGCATACTCGGTACATTATTCGTACTGACGTCCCTTTTGCTTGGGGACGCTGCGTTTCATGCCCGCAGATCCCGATAGACAGGTCGAGAGCCCTCCAAGTAGGCTATCAACTCAGAGGAAGATGTTGGTGTGCTCCATTTGCTTCGGAGTCGCTTGTTTGGTTAGCATGATTTAGACGGGTATTGTTTGGTATGGCAGGAATCTATTCCGACCGTTATGACATTTATATACTCTTAGAGGCTTGTAGACATATGTCGTATACGTTAAAGATTGTACAGCCTTGTCGACCTATGTTTTGAGTTTTTAAATGATTATGTTGGCCTATTAGGCTAGTATGTCACGAGTATATGATAATGTAATAAGAAAGATACGTTACGTTGGTACTCGATCGAGTAAGGTATCGGGTTCCCATCGCGGCCCATCGGTTTGGGTCGTGAAAAAAGTGGTATCAGAGTAGTTCTGTCCTAGGGAGTCTACAAGTCGTGTCTAGTAAAGCCTTGTTTATGGGTGTGTCGTGCACCACACTTATAAGCAGGAGGCTACAGGGCATTTAGGATTGCCACTCTTTCTTCTTACTCTATATCGTGTGGTAGAGCTCACTCATAAGAATTCAAATTTCGAAATTCTATTCTATTCGTAATAAGATGATACATATATCCGGAAAGAAGGTTGGAAAGAGAGATAGTTGAGAAAAAGCTGAGTCAGAGGAATTGAATTTTTGTACCATGGGTGTATTGAAAGGTGTAAGCTTCCTGATAAGAAGCCTTAGGACAAGAATGCCTATCCATCTTTATGGTGAAGGACAATGAGAGATTAAAAAGGTAAGTACAAGTTTCAGTAAGTAAAAGGAGCAAGGTGAAAAAGGGTACGAGGTACCCAGTTATTGAAGGTTAACAACGTTTATAATTGAGGCAGAGAAACATAAGCTTTCTGAGTTATATTCAATAGTAACAGAGGTATATATAATTGGCCGCACCCATTCCAGATATGCCCCATGGGGGTTAACAGAAGTAGTATAAGAAGATGTGATGGATGAATTGTTTGCGTCAGTTGACATTTCCGAAGGATATTGAAAATGTTCTAATAGATCTCTTTATGAGACACCCAGATGGTACACTCTAAAATAGTGCAGCCAAATATAAGTACTACAAAGACATGCACTATAAGCCTTAGGGGGATATATACTACCTTAGTGTGGCTCGCGTCCCTAGTAAAGCAAGAACGTTAAGCAACTTGAAGAGCCACTGGATGGATCAAAGGGAAGCTGAAGGCAAAAAAATGTCTTGTTCGAGTTTTCTAAATAAAGTGGTAAGCAGAAATGTTAGCAGGAAATAAGAAAAGAGTTAATGATGCATTATGAGTATGATATGATAGGTGGATGACAATGGTAGAGAAAAAAGATGACAGTATTATAGAATCTATAGTCAAGTAAAGGAAAATACAAGAGGTGATAGGCTTTGAGACAACAAAAGAGTATAGTCCATAAAGTCATATCCTCATTTCAAGGAACAAGTTCGTGACTCCAGTGCGACTACCTGAAAGAAAATTTAAAACCCCAGAATAATAGAAACCAATATGGATTGGTGAACAAGATAAACTAAACATAAATTAGGGACTGGGTGATTTAACAATAGTCGGCCTCATGAGAATTTCATATTTCGCTCCAGCAGTAGTAGAATGAACAACAGAAGAAGATTCAGGAGAAAATCAGAGAATGGTCATTATGGAAGACGCTTCCCTAAAGCAATTAATGTAAGCAAAGTTAAGCTTAAGGTACTGTAGGTACCAATTACATTAAGTGTCACCCTCACGAGTAGGGAATTTTGTTATCCTTGATACAGAAGGATTATCGCAAGGCAAGTAAGGGTCATTGGTGATGTGAAAGGACGCCAAAGATGAAAAGGAAAAACATCTATAGGCGGGTCATCATACCTTCAAGTCTTCGTACACCCCTAAAGGGGGAAAATGGAATAATGTGGCTGAATGCGGTAAATGAAAGATGAATGAGATGCCACTTATCCAAATCTTACAGATACGCTACGATTCAAGAATATTGTGCAAGCACGACGTCAAGGAGAGGAAGTAAAGGTTCCCGCCTGAGCTATTATTAATAAATAAGGAGCCAGTGCGAGACATAAGTTAAGACGAAGGAAATAACCTAAGAAAGATTACGATGAATATTGATATGAGAATGGGCCAATGAGTAGTTAGTAATTGGTCAGGAAGATCCCAGTTATGGCTAAATCAGAGTTCACAGACGAGTCATCAGATCGTGTAAGATAAACATAGTAGAACCCAACATGGAGAATTCATCCTCGAAGAATATCATTATAATACTCAAAGATATATATTCAAACAAGAGTCGGGGTAGTTAAAGGTACTGTATGAGTGTTATGGGGAAAAAAGAATGTTCCACTAGGAAGAAAGTCAAAATATCAATTCAGAAGTAACCCTACAAGAACAAGGGCACGGAGGTAAACAACTATGGATGATTATAGGCAAGGAAGGACATCAAAAAGGTCTGTAAGAAGCTCATATCTTTACGAGAATCGAGAGTTCTCCCTAAGTACTACAACGAAAGAATAGCTGAGAAGATAAGGAAAAAGGCTTCAACCTAAACACGACGACCTAAAGAGAAAATTGTCATGTAACAATAGTCTGGCAACAACATTGTAAGTACTCCAAAGGAAAGTGGCACCTACCGTGGCTAATAAACAGGAAGTAAAAAGTGATATTTGTGACAATATGAGTTGTATGAAAACTCTGGTAAATGTGGGCACTAAGATAAGCTAAGTATGGAAGCGACAAGGGGGCAAGAAAGACTAGGAAAAGTAATAACTTACGTTGAAAGAAAGCTAAGATGGAATGAAAGTAATTATTCGGTCAATGATCCAGAGTTGGGGACGTTATGAACACACTTAAGAGTTTGGGGTTTTATACATGTAGCATATATAATCATAGAAGATTATGGTATACGTTAAAAGAAAGAATTGAGCCCAGGTCATAGAAGAAGAATTGAATTGTTAAAGGATGTTATCACGAGTATCCCTCTACGCCTATGAAAGGCTAAAGTAATAACTAATAGCAGGAGCCGCAGAACGGGAAATAGCTTAAGCCTACATAAAGTCTGATCAAAAAGAAGAGGAAACTAAAGAGTTACATCGACTAAGTAAAATAGGAGTGGACCAAGAGATTTATAGACCTCAGGATCACTCATAAATAGTAGAGGTATATGAGAGATAGTATAGTATCCATATTTTATAAGGGCTCTACGATGAAGCCAACTTAAGAGTACCAGCCTCATAAGAAGTTAGTATGAAGCTCCCACCGGATTGCGTATGCACCGAAGATGCAACTATTATAATAAGACCTTCAGGTTGTGGATATAAATTATACCTATGTGGAAGGGAGGTTATAAAAGAGATATAAGAGTGTGAGGAAATATTTTAAGGTAAGTAAGAAAAGGTGAACAATGTACAAGATACTCAAATACATATCCATAATACGGATAAGGGGCTAGAAGTGCGGGGATTCAGTATCCATGAATGATAGAAAATTCTATGTACTGAAAGGTCTAATTAGAGAGTGAAAGAAGAGTTAGAGATGATGTGATGTATCGATGTTCCAGAAAAGCATAAGGAAATCAGTCGCAAGTTAAAGTATGATAGAACGACAAGGTTTTAGAAATACAGGAGTAAGAATAAGAAAAGGACAAGTGGTAAGATGACAAAAATGAATAAGTCCTCGGGATTAAGACCGAGAACACAAGGGAGCTGATGGGTTCTCTAAATGATATAAAGCTCAGTATAGCCTGAATGAGATCAAAGAAGTCTATGACTAATAACATTTAGAAGAAATGGAATGCTGACCTGGTAATAAAATGAGGTTTTAATATTGACAATTAAAAGATGACATTTGGGCCGTTGATTGAATAATGATTTAAAGGGAAAAAAAGGGGGGAAGGAGGATAAAAGATTTCACGGGCGGAATGATATTAGAATACCCGCATAAGGTGAATCGCATTGAGATACTATGAAATACGATTATGGAAATCACTTCAAGTATTTCTCGATGCAACATAAGCCCTATTGGCAAGATATTATATAAGAGGTTTCGGTTATTAATGGTGGATTGTAGATTGATATCGAGGTGAATCAACAATGGATGGATAAAGGTTACAAAGTATGAAATGAGGTTAGGTCGTCACTCTTAAGATGACCAGTAATGAGGATGCATTAAAGGACCTATAGGATAAGCAACGAGACTAAGCTGGAATTAAGAAGACCTCAGTAACGATAAATCGAAGTAAGAGTTATGATATAGTATGACCTATCTTGATGTAGTAAAGTCATACGGATGGATAAACGGATCCATGGAATAAGATATAGCAATATTCATAAGTTCAAAAAAGTACAGAGCGAAGAAATTTAGTATACCTATAGATGCTCAGAGGGATCTTGTCAAGCTCTGTATATGTTCACAAAGTAAGGCCAAGAGATCAGCTAAATGCTGGAAGAAAAAGGAGAGAAGAGCCGCATAGGCGCACATACAACTCAGAATCCTACATGCTGCATGATAGGAGGTAGCAACAGTTATGAGATTGAAAGAAAGTCGATCACAAGTCATGGAATGGGAAAGAGGCCTAAGGGGGAATGCCCTAGTCTTTGGATTTATTTAAAGAATAGTGCCTAAACGAAAGAAGAAAAAAAATATAAAAGTACTCGCAAGAGTTATGGGTTATGAAAATGATAAGTGCATCAGCCAACATTCGACGACGAATGTTCCAAAGGGGGGAATGATGTTACGCCCCGCAATATTACGTTAATATTACGCCTTGCAGTATTAAATTACGACGATGTTGCGCCCTGTAGTATTGTACGTTTAATTTTTCATAAGGAAATTGACATCAGTTCAAGGAAAAGATTAGTTGGAGATTATAATGATTACGCTATTTCAAATAAGTGATAAGTAAATTCGTGAAAGTGAGTGGGGAAGCAAGTCAAAGAAAATGAATTTTCGTCAAAGTTTGACATTTGGGATAAAATATGGCCCGAGCTAAAATACTCGGTATTTATGGACTAGTTCCATACAAGGTACCACATGACCATGATAGTAAGGTGTACAAGGTATGTTAAAAGAAAGTAGTATTTAATTAAGTTGAGACAATTTTTAAACTATACGGGTAATTGATTATTTACCTGGTAACAGGACATTACCCAGTTCACTAATAAGCGGATAAAAATTTAATCAATTATCCCAAGAGGGAACGTGGAAGCCCCTCTTTTTTTATAAAGTGAGTCATTAATTCATGCTTACATGTGTCAAGAGATAATTATTAAAGTCTTTCCAAGACCTTATGGCAAGCCTTACTCCAAACTTATCAATTCATTACTTTGAGTCTTATCAAATCAAAATCTCATTTTCAAAGACAAAAACAAATTTGTTATGTTTTGCTTTCTGAATCAGGCGTCCAAGCCTCACTCCTCAATTTGTTATGGCATTTAAGCCAAACTTCGTTCCTTAAGTTAAAAAAAAACTAACGCAGAAGCTTAAATCCAATTTTTGGGTTCTAAATTCAATCCACGAATGTTTTCAATGGGATAATTATACGGAGTTATTCCTACTCAAGGTATATTAAGGCTATCCCTTCTTTCTTTTGTCATGGTCCAAATTATACTGAAGAAACAAGCATATACACAGTTTCTACAAATTACTCTATCCATAGAAATAGTACGGTTATCTATATTCTTGATTTCCCATAAGAATTATTATTATCTTCTGTTGATGGGTCTACAAAATACGTATGTTGGTAAAGTTTATTTCATGATATTAATCAGAGGAATAATGGCCGTATGACGCACCGAGAGATTTTGTTGACGTATTTCATATGCATCTCATGCATTTACATATGCACATTGACCCATGACCAGATGGCGTTATATACACGTATATATGTAAATATATGTATATGGGATATGGGAAAAGGTTATAGCGTTATATACGCACCACCACCTAATCAGTTGGTATATGATGATGATGTTGCCCACAGTGGTTGAAATATGGTTCAAACGGCATTATATACGCGTATTTAAGTATGTATATTCAAACAGCGTTATATACGCGTATATATGTATGTATATATATGTATAGGGGATATGGGAAAGGTTATGACGTTATATACGCACCACCACCTGATCAACTGGTATACAATGATGATTTTTCCCTCAGTGGCCGATATGATATGAGAGGATGCCCTAAGAGGCTGATGATGTTATGAAACATGTACCTATGCACGACATGACATTCATATGCATATGCATGACGCTAAAAGTAATTTATGATTTACAAAGCTATTCAGGCTTACAGGTTGAGTCATGTGCTCTATATTTCTTCCATGTATCTTATGTACTTATATGTGCCTTACATACTCGGTACATTATTCGTACTGACGTCCCTTTGACCTGGGGACGGTGCATTTCATGCCCGCAGGTCCTGATAGACAGGTCGAGAGCCCTCCAAGTAGGCTATCAGCTCAGCGGAAGATGTTGGTGCGCTCCATTTTCTTCGTAGTCGCCTGTTTGGTTAGTATGATTTAGACGGGTATTGTTTGGTATGGCTGGAATCTATCCCGACCGTTATGACATTTATGTACTCTTGGCTTGAAGACATATGTCGTATACATGAAAGATTGTACGGCCTTGTCGGCCTATGTTTTTAGTTTGTAAATGATTATGTTGGCCTATTAGGCTCGTATGTCACGATTATATGATAATGTAATAAGAAAGATACGTTACGTTGGTACTCGATCGAGTAAGGTATTGGGTGCCCGTCGCGGCCCATCGGTTTGGATCGTGACAACTGAAGCCCTCCAAATCCACCAAATTACGGAGACTCCTAAGCCTGCAGTATAGCCATGATACACATGTATAACCATATCGACCTGAAAGAACCGATCAATTTACTTACCACGTTAATCTAAGCCACTGTTAAACTGACCGCACTTCTTAGATACTCTTGACATGCTTTAAAACAATACCTCTTTTCCCAACACATAATAGACCTCAAATAACACTCATCCCGAGTGACCCCAAATCACGAGACCACGTCGTGTCGATGTCCAATAGGCATTTTATACCCTTCCATGCGCTCAACAATACTTCTAACTGTTAAAAATGTTCCAGTGAGACCTTTTGCGAACTCGAAACTATTACTTCCATCTCTCTAACAATTTACTACAAACCTGATGATCACATAGAAATACTCCAAGTACCCTTCACACTTTGCTGCAAAACCCATTCTTCAGCCACACAACAAACCCGAAAATCCTTAGGCACCACACCTAAAATCTCAAATCCACTAGAAACATTATTGAGAGACGTCCACTCTAATCCAGTACAGATATTATAACCAAACGTGAGCAACCTATGTTAAGTCTAGAACCACCCAAAATAGAGGTCCAAATGCCTCCTGGACCATATGCATGGGACAGGTAGTGCACGCATAAGGTACGGCTTAGAATAAATTAGTGCGCCTTAGGTAAAAACTGAAAGATAGTAATCGGGTAGCAGTAGATGATAGTCTGTGCTTGCTGAATAATATGAGTAGCACCCTATATGGAGGGAGCAATAAAGTATTATTTATGTTGCACGGGGTGATCTTTTAGGCTTAAAAAGTTAGGACCCCCCCCCCCCCCCCCACCACCACCATTTTATCTTAAAATAAGTTATTTGTTTATTGGTAAATATTTAATACTTGCCCAACTTCTTGTCTTTCCTTTTATTTCGGACTAATTCATATAATTCGAGTTCGTCCAGGACCCACAGTTGTGGACCTCGAGGAATGCCTAACACCTTATCCTCGAGGTAATTTTAGCCCCTACTCGATCTTTGGTGACACAAACTGGTTAAACCAGAGATACTTGCAAATAGGTGCCCTAACGCACCTCCAACCCGTTAGGTGGCAACTCTCTCTTTTAACACCTTCCTTTAAAACGTTGTCACGTGTTAAAATCCGATTTCGCGAGAAAAAGGGGCGGGACACATAGGGTTGGTTGTACTAATACTGATCGTGAGGTTGGCTACAAGATCCATCTTATGAGAGACCCAAGGTAGACATGTCAGCGTTCGCAGGCCCTGACATCCCCTTCTATATATTTCACATTATTGTTTCTTTTATTTCAAAAGCAGTTGTATTTCTTTCAGACATTTACTTGTAGTAAAATCTTAGAAGTTCGTGAATTGTGACTCCAGATTCGGGGTAGTAATTATATTGAGGCTATTATATATTTCCGCACTAATTTCATCTCGTTGTAGCTTATTTGCTGTTAAATATTGAAATGTAAAAGAATTGACTAATGAATTTTTAACGTTGGCTTGCCTTGAAAGTGAAATGTTAGGCGCTGTCACTGTCCCTGGCGGTGGAAATTCAAGGTCTTGACACTTAGGACATTCTTCAACAAACCAATATCTACAAAGAAACATACATAAATAGGAACCATGACCAATAAAGAGTCCTATTTGAGAAAGATACTCTTTACGGAGTAGCCAAGTTCAAGTGCATGGAACGGACCCACGTAAATTGTCATATGATTTTTCCCGCTTCCTGATTTTTTCTAAGGTATGATAGAGGATTTGCTCTTACACTTGTGAAGGCCAGTCACAAGAGCCACGATGAAGAGAGAACCTACCATAAATCTTGTTACCACTTCTAAAGCCAAAAGCCAAGTAGTTGTAAGAAGAAGCCTGATGTCTCGGTCCTTCAACAGTCTGATGCTTATTATTGACCGTTGACGCAGGCTTGAGGGAGGTGGAGTGCCACCTATAAAGTGATACTAAAACAACCAGTTCAGTCTTATTACAATAAATGTAGTTGACTACTAATTTTTAAGGGAAAAAAGTGAATTTTTACTAATAAAAGAAAAGTAAACATGCTCAGGTCTCTCAATAAGTTAGAGGTATCAATTCTCGCCGACAGACAACTGCCCAAAAAATTCATTCTGTAGAAAATTGTAATTGGAGATAGTTTACTGACATAAGAGAAAAATGGTCGAGCAGCATTACTAACCGCATAGAGAAGTAGAGCGCTGCTTTGGATCTTTATGCCGGTCGGTCGTTCCGAAAGTTATAGTCCCATTTCCCCTGTTATTGCTTCTTTATGTGTTATTCATATTTATTTTGTTGCAACGGGTTGGTTGGTTCGGGTCTGGAGCAATTTTGGAGTGGAATGAGACATTTTGTCTCTATTTTAGAAGGTTACGTTGGAAAAGTCAACTAGATGTTAACTTATAAGTAAACGATTTTTGATTGGGACTTTTATGGTTCAGATAGCTCTATTAGGTGATTTTGGACTTAGGAGCGTGTTCAGAATGTCATTTGGAGGTCCGTAGTAGAATTAGGCTTGAATTGAAAAAATTAAAATTTTGGTGATTTCCTGTCGGCAGTGGAAAATTAAGTATCGGGGTCAGAATGGAATAGGTTTGTAGTGTCATTTGTGATGTGTGTGCAAACTTTCAGGTCATTCGTAGGTGATTTGATAGGTTTTGGCGTCCTTTCTCGAATTTGAAAGTTTAGAATTTATTAGGCTTGAATCCGAGGGTAGTTTGGTGAGTTTCAGGTAGTTAACGGATATGTTTGGGACTTTGCATAATGGCTGATAACTGCTGGTGTAATTTTCTGGTATCCTTATACGCGATCGCGTGGGTAGGTCCACGATTGCGTAGGCTTATTTGGAGCAGAGGCGAGTTTGTGATATGCGATCACTGAGTTTGGAATGCGATAGCATGCGTGTGTGAAGATGTTCTTCGCGAACGCGTGGCCAATGCCGAGTTCGCGTAGAAGTAATCGAGCTGTGAGGAGGTGAGGTGAATTTCTCTATGTGATCGCGTGATTAAGGATGAGATCGCGTAGGTTGGAGAAGTAGTGATCCGCGATCGCATGTGTAGTTCCTCGATCGCATAAGGTTAATGTGTGAGCAATCCATTTTGTGCTTCGGTGATCGCGATGAAGGTATACCTGAGCAGATTTAAAAGATTCAAACGAGGGTTTCTAGTTTATATCATAAAATTGAAGTGGGAGCTCGGTAGAAGGAGATTTTGGAGAGGGTCTTGCGTGGGTGTTTGGGATAAGTGATTTCTATCTAATTCTCGTCAAATTCCATGATTATACCTTTAATTTAATCCTTGAATATGTGATTTGGGGTGGAAAATTAGGGAAAATGAGGAAGAATTCTTGAGTTGGATTTTGAGGGTTTTGAATGGGACTTTGTTATCGGATTGGAGCAAATTTGGTATGGTTAGACTTTTGACTGAATGGACATTCAAATTTTGTAATTTTAATGAAATATCGAATTTGTCTGGGAATGTGTCGGCTTGCCTAGTTCCACAATAAACGCAATCACTACTATATGAGGAATTATATGGTAGACGGTGTCGGTCGCCAGTTGGGTGGTTTGAGAAGGGGAGGCTCGGTTGTTGGGTACAGATTTAGTATATGAGGACTTGGACAAGGTCAAGATTATATAGGATCGACTTCGCATAGCTTAGTCCAAGGAAAAGAGTTATGCCGACCATAGAGTTCGTGATGTGGTATTAATGGTCGGCGAGAGAGTGTTGTTGTGGATGTCACCCATGAAGGGTGTCATGTGGTTTGGGAAGAAGGACAAGTTGAGCCCTAGATATATCATACCTTTTGAGATTCTCGATAGAGTGGGAGATATGGCTTATAAACTGGCATTGCCTCTGGGTTTATTAGCATTTCATCCAGTATTCACGTGTCCATGCTCCGGATGTATCTGGTGATCCGTCCCACGTGCTAGATTTCAACTCTGTCCTGTTGGACAAGGATTTGACTTATGAGGAGGAGCCGATGGCTATCCTTCAGTTCGAGTGCAGTCGAGAGGTCAGCCTGTTGAGGCAGCTACTTGAGAGTCCGAGTCGGACATGCAGAGTAGATATCCGTTGGAGGACGAATAGTTGTTTTAGAGGTGTAGAATGTAATGACTCAAAAGGCTATCTTATGTTTTAGAACTCAATTCTGCGATCTTTAGCCTTAAAAATCTCATTTTTATACTCCTCGATTTGTGTGCACAGACCGTGCGTGTTTCCGAAAAGCTATTATGTTGAAAATGATGAAAATAATAATTTGTTGGGCTTAAAAGTTAATTTTAGTTGACTTCGGTTAATGATTTGGGTATACGGACCCGAACGCGTATTTTGTCGGTCCTGGTGGGCCCGTATTGACATACGGGACCTGGGCATATGCCCGAAATTGAATTTCGAGGTCCCTAGCTCGAGATATGAATTTTTGTTAAAAATTGAAAGGCTGAAAATCTAATGATTTTAAGAATTTGGTTAATGTTTAATCTTGTTGGTATCGGGCCCGTATTTTGGTTCCGGAGTCCGGTATAGGTCAAAAATAATATTTATACCTTATATGTGAAATTTTGTGAGAAACGTAGTTGATTTGACGTGATTCAGACGTCCTGTTGTGAAAATAGGAATTTTAAAGTGTTCTTGAGAATTTCATGTGATTTGGTGGTAAATTCGTAGTTCTAGGAATTTTCATGTGATTCTAGGTGCTAAATTTCACGGGTAGTTTGAAACGTAGAAATCTGGTATGTTTTGCTCCTACTGGTGTCCTGATACTTTGTCCTTCGCGATCTCGAAGCCACTCACGTAATCACAAAGGGGATTGGGCTGGGGAAGGATTTTACTCTAGGCGAACGCGGGACTATGGTCGCGAAAGCGGAGCACTAGGGGGATTTCTCTAGGAGAACGCGACCCGTCTCACCCAAACACGAATCCAATCTCGCGAACGCGTCCAGTTACTCGCGATCGCGTAGGCCACTGAGTCCCTTCTCTTCGTGAACGCGATGAACAGTGTCGCCCAGTGCATAAAAGAGTCACAAAACGGGACTCAAGCCATTTCTTAAATTTTTCAAAAGCTAGAAGACCTAGGGGGGTGATTTGCAAAAGACATTTTCTTCCCCAAAGTGTTGGCAAGTGATTCCAAACTATTTTCCTTCAATTACCCATTGCATTTCATGAAATTCCAAGCTAAAATCTAGAGTGTTCAAGGTAGAAATTAGGGATTTTTGAAGAATTTGGGGATTCTGCAAATTGGGAATTTAGACCTCGATTTGGAGTCGAATTCCGAAACTAATTACATATTCGGGCTCGGGACTGAATGGGTTTTGGTCCGAACCTCGAGTTTTGACCTAGCAGGCCCGGGGTCAATTTTTGACATTTTGGGGGAAAGTTTGGGAAACCTAAATTTATGTATTGAAAATGATTTCTTTAGCAACCTTTTTCTATTTTATATATGATAAATCATGTGAGCGGCGTATATGTAAGGTAACGAGTAACCATGCGCCGCCAATTTATCTGTTTTACCTCTTTCTTTTCGTTCTCTTTGTATTATTCTTCCCTGATTCAATTGTTACATGCCTACTTGTAATTCCATGACGAATTGCTACACATTAGATATTGTGCTCCCCCTGTTGAAGATATTTGTTATCCCGTAGAATTAGTGTTCCCCGTTATTTGCTCAAGCTGTTCTTATCGGCAGTTTTTGTGATATCCTGGTTTGGTCTCGCTGAGGAGTATCAATTGTATAGAGTTTTATTAATTATATGGCTCCCAGATGCCTTGTTCTAAATTCCAAGTGTTGGTATATAGTTTTGTGAAACTTCTGTACACTCTTGTATTTATTATGATATGGTGGGATCAAGTTGCACACCGCAACAAGTGAAATAAGGGTGGAAGGTAGTGATATAAGGGTGAATCGTGATTGTGTTTATTATGATATGGTGGGATTTGGTTGCGCACCGGAACAACTTATTTATATTCTGTTATGTATGTTATCAAGAAGTAATAATGGTGGATTTTGATTTATATGGTGGTATCAGGATGCGCGCTGCACCAGTTTATGTGTTTATGTATTTTCTCTAACTGTGTAAGTTATTCGGTTTTTGCATTTTCCCTTAAGGATTGTTTATCGCTGGATACTGATAAGACACTTGAGTTGTGTATGTATTCCTGCAAATTACTACTTTTACATTATCCTGCTTCCTTTTCTGTTTGAATTATAACTATTTGTAGTTTATATTGTGAGTGTCCCGACGTAGCCTCCTCACTCGTTCGTCGAGGTTAGGCTCGGCACTTACTAGTCCATGTGGTCGATTGTACTAATACAACACCCTGCACTTCCTGCGCAGATTTCAGAGCAGATAGTGGCTTATTGAGAGATTGGCTCAAGTTATACAGCTCGGAGACCCAAGGTAGTCCTGCTGGCGTCCGCAAACCCTGGCGTCCCTTTCTACACATCTACATTACTGTTTTTCCTTTATTTCCAAAGAAATTGTAATTTCTTTCAGACAATTGATTGTATAAAAATCATAGTATTGTTCGTGAATTGTGACTCCGGATTTATTGGTAGAAGTAGTATGTAAATGAAATTGATATATATATATATATATATATCTTTACATTTATCTCGCTTTATTTTGCATGTTTACTGATAAGTACTAAAAATGGAAAGGAATAGCTAAATAACCTCTAATGTTGGCTTGCCTGGCAAGTGTGATGTTAGGCGTCATTATGGTCTCGATGGTGAGAATTTCGGGTCATGATATGAAAACAAACAAAGAAAACTTGGAAAAATTAAGCAGATAATGCAGAAGCAGATAATATATTGGAGATAGGAAGGAGCGGCGGGCTAAATGAAGTGTGGGCCTGTACAAGCGTGGCTTTGATGGATTAACTTTGAACATTTATTTATCATAATAATACTATATAATTTGCTGTATTATTTCTCTTTTGTCCATCTTATTTTTTATAATTTAGATTTCACATGATTAAAACTTTTTTGTAACTACACATGTTTATTACAAAATTGGTTAGTTTTGTCAGTTTACTGTAATCCTTCTTTTTAGAATCGATAATGAACTAGCCGATACAAAGTAAAATTATATTGTTGTTGTTAATTGATACTGATTTTAAAAGAAAAATAGTTGAAATTTTATTTCATAATATTTAAAATTTACTTCACTAAAATTTTTAGGAATCAGTACAAAACTCAAAATTTTAGGAGTTTCTAATGAATTATGAAAATTATGTACTCATTCATGAAGAAGGATAAGTGCTAACATGGGATTATTCCTTGAACTTTTATTTTTAATTTAAGTGATTAATGATATTTCCCTTTGTAAACAAAACTATTTGTGTTCTACTAGTGTATTATCTTTGCTTTTATTAGTGCTTTTCACAATATTTGAAACAACCAATCACTGTTATTGGAAAAAAAAAAGTAAATTAGGTAAAGCTAGTCTTCGATGTGATTAAGATAATCATTTTTGTTTTTCTTTTTCTTACTACTTCTTTACATCTATGAGCCGACGGTCTTTCGAAAACAACCTCTCTATCCCTTCGGGATTGAGGTAAGGTCTGCGTACACTCTACCCTTCCAGACCCCACTTGCGGAATTTTACTGGGCTGCTATTATTGTTGTTCTTTACATCTATATTTCTTTACTCTTTTTACATTTTAATTTTTAATTTGTTGATATTGATTTACCTTATTGAGAGACTAGAAATATACTCGTACTGTTGAGAAATAAGCTAAGAGATATAGAGTGAAATAGAGGAGAGATTCTCATTTCTTCCATGTATGTTACAAAGGACTTCTCATCCTCTATTTAGTACTACATAGAGGTATACCAAAAGAATTTCATAAATATGCCATTAAACATTTGAGATCATGGAGGAAGATCATGGGGGAGATTATGGAGATATGAGAGTTATAACCATAAGTATTGGAGTTGTGGAAGTTAAGATAATAAATAAGAGTAGTGTGTGTTATTCAATTAGATGTTTTGGACATCCACCGTAATCTAATGTTTCATAACACTCCTCCTTGGATGTCCATAGATAATGTGCCTCGTTAAAACCTTACTAGAAAAAAAACCTATGGAAAAAAATTCTAGTGAAGGAAAAGAAGTACACATATCTAGTAGTACACATTTCTTGTTGTCTCACTAAAAACTTTGTTAGGAAAACCCAGTGGGATAAAGCCCTGGCTAAGGAAAAAAAGAGTGCAGCGCGTGCTATACTCCCTCTGACAAAAATATCACTTGATATCTCGGAGACGATTAATTCCAATCTAGTATAACAACTTCTCAATTGCTAAGGTCATCAATGCCCTGTGAAGAAGTTTGTCAAATTATAACTTGAACAAATTTGTTGAACACTGATCATGTCTGAAATAGAACACTAGTGAAATATGTTTTAATGTTTACTTCCTTCGATAGTCCTTTCAATTGAGCTATGCATGCAGTATCGTCTTCAATGTAATTTGAATCTTGTTGAATATCATAATATGATAGTAACCTCACAGACAAATAGATTATCTTAACAACGAACCATGCCCTGCATTTGTATAACCAACAAAACATTGACAATATTTGTTAGAATAAACAAATCTATATCAAGGATTTATTTTGCAATATAACACTAATAGTATTTTAATATCTCCACATAGGAGTACAACTATATCTTGCTCGCAGATTGTTATACTCATGGTTCTAGCCAGATACATTAGTGCACCAATTGCACTAGACAAAAAACTAATCATGTACGCCATGAATGCTCTAATCCACATAAGGATTTGTTGATTCTTTATATAATAAATTTCTTGGCAACCTCAATATGCTTTAGAATAATTTAAATCCTTCAAGGATTTTCGTTATACCCATATCAAATGCACTGTCAAAATTAAAACCTGAAAATAATTTCATCAACTACAGGAGATAATATATCCATATAACTAATGCCGGGATATTTATGAAAAATCGTGCGCCACAAATCATCTTTATGTCTATCGACTTGATTTTTTTTTTCACTTCTGGTATTGGGACTATCTGTCCAACTTCACTTTTTTCAAGTGAAGTCAAATTTCATTGCATATTTTTCATTTGGCCAACCATTTATCTGTCCAATTTTATGACAGATTTGAGCTCAAAATCCTTGTCAATACTAATAATATTGAGCGCTACATTATATCAAAAATATCGTCAATAATCATTTTACATCGGTTCCATCATCGTACAATAAAGACGTAACTTATCATTATTTTCAGGTACCTAAGTCTTTTCCATGAGGTCTCATAGAGTGTTATGTCGTGGTGCTCGTCTAGATCACTTGCCTCCTTATCATGACCATCTTGATCATTTTTTCCACTCCTTATTCACGAAGTTTTATCTTTGGACCAATTAGTGTATTACGCTTTATGTATGTCACAGACTCTATCCATCATGGACTTTATTTTAGTTGGAGAATTAACAACTGAATATGACATTTAACTTTGGGTTAGCAAATTCCCCTGGCAATATTTTGCAAATGGATTATCACTTGAACTTCAAGTTCACATTTTCTTGTACGAGAATCTAGATGTACTCATAATAATTCATTCCACGTATCACTTTTTAGCTTCCCATTTTCTCCCACTATTGTTGGGATCACCAACACATTTTCCAACCTTCTTTAGGAATCCATCTTTGTACATTGTGGTGGAATAATTAAATCATATAGCACAATCATATTTCTAGATGAAAATTATTTGGTTCCTGACCCTCAATCAATTATGGTAGGGATAATTTATCATAACTTGTTGGCTAGATGCGTACAAGTGTTGTTGTATATTAAATAATACACCTCATGCCAAATTTCTATTTGGGAGTTTGTTTCATAAGCAATAGTTTAGCTTAATTGGAGGCATATAGTTTCTGCCAAACCAACTTGAATTTAAACCAGCATTATCAAGATAAATTATCATAGTGTTTATTATAGAACTATGCTCTAATAATTTGAGCAATCAACCTTGCAAAATCCAAACTGCAAATTGATAACAAACGCACATCTGACCATACAATAGATGCATCTATTAAAATCATATAATAGTAAACGATCCACATGGCAGGTGGCTGGACCCATATATATATATATCACCTTTTATTTGTTCCATAAATTAAGGGATTCAATCCCAACCTTAACTAGTATATCATGAGAGTAAGAAGCACAAGAGAATTCTTGAAGAATCTTATATTTCCTCAATATATGAAACTGTGAATTCTCAATTAATTTTCGTATCATAACTGAACATGGATGGCCAACCGGTCATGCGAACTGTTTTTTTAGTTCAGTAAACGTTTAATTTACTATGGCATGTGATTCCATCATCTTAATTATACATGTGTAGTACATTTATAAGAAAAGTTGGGAAACCTTTCACATTGACCCGGTTGTAACGACCCGACCGGTCGTTTCAAGAGTTATAACCATGTTTCCTCCATTTCTGCTTCTTTTGTTCTTTACAAGTGTATTATATTGTATCAGTTTGGTTGGTTCGGGTCCGAGTGGTTTCGGAGAGGTATTGAGAAACTTAGTCTCTTTATTAGAAGCTTACGTTGGAAAAGTCAACTGGATGTTGAGTTGTGTGTAAACGATCTCGGATTTAAATTTTTATGGTTCCCTTAGTTTTGTTAGGTGATTTCAGACTTAGGATTACGTCTGAAAGATGATTTGGAGGTCTGTAGCAGTGTTGGTTGATTTTCCAATGCACACGCAAGTGTACGTGGTCGACAAGTAATATAGGATTTTAAGTCCAGATATCGTACCCACAGGGACTTGTGATTAACTATCAACTAAACTAAACTCAAACAAATATTTTACTAAAATTAATCTAAAATAGTAAATTAAGAGATTAAAGAGACAACTAACTTAAAGACGAATTCAATGTAATTTGATATTCTAGAGTTATGGGTTGGCAAACAATCACGTTGAGTTTTCGACCTAAATCTTCAAATCAGGTTTATTGATTGACGAGGTTAATATTGCTCGTAGCCTTCTCCCGAAGTACAACTCGCCTATTCAAGCTAACCTAACGCCTATATTCCTATGGAATCAGGATTAACAAGAACGCATTAATAATTCCCGTATAATAACCAAGCAAGGCGATTAGGTATATTCCTATCCTAACCGCAAATCCGCTCCCCTGAAGGGTTAAGATCTTGCTCTACCCAATCTTATATGCAATCTAGAATTCCCTCTCCCGAGTTCAACCCTAGATTCGTAGATAGTATTCAATTGGTGATCAAGCAATTAAATAATTAAGCGCAAGATTGAATAAACAAACCAATTAAGATAAAACAATAAGAATAATTCAAGCTTCAACTACAACGTTCATGTAGCACCCAAAACTCTAGAACTAATAAACTATGAAACTAAAAGAAGAGAAGAGAATAAAAACTCAGTAGAAGCCTCTTTCAATCGTGGTGTGTTCCTCTCCAAAAACGCATTCAATGATCAATAATCCTCACCTTCGAAAATCCCTCTCCAAAAACGCTTTCAGTGATCAATAATCCTCACATTCGAAAATCCCCTCAATGTTATGTTTTTGGGTCTATTTATATGTTTAGGATAAACCCTAAACGTGTAAGAGACTTCTATTCCAACTTGGAAACACTTAAACCCGTCAAAACTCGGTTCCTGGCCGACAGGGGACCCTGGCGTTTGGACCCAAAAGCCTGGCTAACGCCAGGCTAGGGCTGTCGTTTCAGCCCAAACGCCTGGCTAACGCCAGGGTAGGGCTGGCGTTTCAGCCCAAACGCCTGGCTAACGCCAGGCTGGGTCAGGCTGTTTGGATCTGTCGCCCGGGTGTCTCCTTTCGCGTATTTTTCGACGTATTTGCATCCTTTTAGCTCCCTTTCCATTTCCAATTCACCTACACATAAAATAAACCCCATTAGGCACATACGA
>ML415038.1:14822-64622 GCA_005239525.1 Nicotiana knightiana
ATATATATATATATATATATATATGTAGTTAAAGTAGCACAACGACGTGTGTATGTTATATATACACACACACTAACATATACTATAACAAGCTATATATATAGGTATAGCCGTGTATATATAAGAACACGAAGTGCGAGGAATACATGGTCGGGTTCTTTTAGGGATTGATAGACTTGTAAGTTGATTCATCGACTTATAATTTACTTGGATGCATCATTGAATATTAAAAACAAAATGTTTGACCTATATTTATTAAAAGTAAAAACAAAACGTCTCGACCTATATCGATTAATTTATGTTATGCATTATTAGTGATGAATGAATGTAATCCATTAACTCTTTTATAATACAAATAATGAATACACTAACATATACTATAATATGCTATATATATATATATATGTAGTTAAAGTAGAACAATGAATTTTGTGTGTTATATATATATACACACACTAACATATACTATATATAACAAGCTATATATATAGGTATAGCCATATATATATAAGAACACGAAGCGCTAGAAACACATGGTCGGGTTCTTTTAGGGATTGATAGACTTGTAAATTGATTAATCGACTTATAACTTACTTAGATGCATCGATGAATATTAAAAACAAAATATTTGACCTATATCGATTAATATAAAAAATAAAATGTCTCGACCTATATCGATTAATTTATGTCATGCATTATTAGTGATGAATGAATTTAATCCATTAACTCTTTTGTAATACAAATAATGAATACACTAATATATACTATAACATGCTATATATATGTAGTTAAAGTAGCACAATGAAGTATGTGTGTTATATATATACACACACTAACATATACTATATATAACAAGCTATATATATAGGTATAGCCGTATATATATATAAGAACACGAAGCGCTAGGAACACAGGTTCGGGTTGTTTTAGGGATTGATAAACTTGTAAATTGATTCATCGACTTATAACTTATTTGGATGCATCGATTAATATTAAAATTAAAACGTTTTGACCTATATCGATTAATATAAAAAACAAAACGTCTCGACCTAAAATAGAATAATATTATATTGATTTATCAATTGATTAATTATTCGCACATAGTAATGTATAAGATATGATCATCAATTACAATATAGTGTATGTGTGTGTGTGAAATTACTCATATACTTAAATATAACTTAGAAAATTTACTTACATAGATGCTATTATAATCTATTAAAAGTAATTACCTAGTTAATATAATTTTTTTAAAGATTATGCTTATAATTTTTAATTATTTATAATAATTGTATAGTTAAATAAAATAAATGTTTATAGTTAATAATAATTTTTTTTATAGATTATAATATTTTAAGAAATAAAAACAAAAAAAAGACTTTTTAAAAAAAAAAAATAACCGACCAAAGTTGGTCGGTATTTAGTCAAACGGTCAACACTTAATGTACTGACCAAAATACCGACCAACTTTGGTCGGTAAGTCTGAAAAAAAGACCTAAAATATATGGGTTTGCCCCCATTTTTTCATATCTCTTCTCAAAATTTCCTTAACTCCCACTCAATACCTCCCCCATATCCTTATCTATTTCCCTCCCACAAATCTCAATCTCCATCCCGCGTCGCTGATAATACGCTAAAAGTGTATGGTTTGGCTTATGTTATACTCTAACTTAATGATGCTTCACTGTCTTAAGTATGTGAAATAAGGATAAAATGTGCTCTAATGGTGACTTGTGTGTTTCACAGGAGTGCAATACCGTAAGGAAAGCTTATGACGGTGATCCGGGCAAGAATTGAAGTAGAATAGATCATGGGGTACCTTTTGGATGAATTAAAGATCGAAGACTCAGGGATTTATGCGGAAACAGTGGAAAACCCTACTAGTGCGGGCATTAGTGCGACATTAGCGCACCCATGCTAGTTCAACTCTCATGAGGAAATGAAGAACCCTTTTAGCGCGGGCATTAGCACAGCATTAGCGTGCCCGCGCTAGTCCAGCTATCCAGAGGCAGACAGAAACCCCACTAGCGCGGGCATAGCGCGCCCGCGCTAGTCCAGATGCGTGAGGCATTATTTCAGGGGTAAATTTGGAAGTCCTAGGCCATTCTACATCAACTATATAAGGTCCACTTCGCCCAAGAGTAGGTAGGAATCAGGTTTTAGAGATTAGAACACAAAGGCAAGAGGCAAGGAGGCAATTGGGGCATTAATCCATATCTCCTTCTCTTGTGATTTTTATTATTGCTCATGAATTCTTTTGTAGTTTTCATTGCTATTATGTGTAGCTAAATACTTTAATCTAAGGTTTTGGTGGAACCTGTTGGGGATGAACTCGTTGGCATGTTAATATAGTTTTGAGTTGGTTATTTATCTCTATTTGTTCAACTACGTTTTGATTGTAGTTAGTTGAAGGGCCCTCAACTAGCGGTTCCTATTTATTATGTATCTGCTTGAGAGAGAGTGCATATTTAGGTAGTTTTTGAACAACATCACTCCCGGAGTATAGACGAGAGTTATAACCGAGGGTTTAGAGGTTGGGTTAGAGATAATATACCTCGGGTGCAATTTAAAGTGAGCTGTAACGTAAATATAGCTAGCGTAGCTAGAGAGAGTGCGAATAGTAAATTATCATAAATGCTCGAGAGAGATTTACGATAGCTGGAGAGTTCATGATTGATAGAGACAACCAAGTCAAAGCTATAGGAACATACAACTAGGGAAAGTACCAACGGGGGAAACCATTGCCTTAGACCTTTATCAAATTTTGGCGCCGTTGCCGGGGAATTAACAGTGTTATCAGTTGGAGTTGGAAGAAATACAAAATTCTTAAATATAGTCAATTTTCTTCAATTTTCATCTAGGCATTGAAAGTTAAATGTTTGCTAACTTGGTTGTACAGATTCATGCCTAGAAACTCATCGAAAACTGGTGAAGTATTTGAATCCTTATCAGACCCCGATAAAGTTTTCAAGGCCCTAAACCGGGCCAACCAGAAAAGCAAACAACAACCGTCAATTGAACAACTTGAACCCGTCATGGAAGATCCAAACAACATGAACAACAATGGGGATGATGTGGTCGACCCAGTTGCGCAGATAGGGGCAGAGGCTCCTTTATATGATTGGGCACAACCCACAGCAGAGAATTTATCCACTACGATACTAGTCCCTCAAATACAATCTAAATCTTTCCAGATTACAAATAATATGCTGCACTTGTTGCAGAACAAGGGACTATTCTCAGGGTCATACATCGAATACCCCCAACAACATTTGAAGAATTTCCTGTCGATTTGCAAAACACAGAGGCAGCCAAACGTCACTCAGGAGGCAATAAAACTATTGTTGTTTCCATTCTCAGTGACTGAAGCAGCCCAGACTTGGCTAAACTCACTCCCCATCAATTCCATTACCACATGGGAGGAGTTAGTTAAGCAGTTCGTGAACAAATTTCATCCACCCAACAAGACAGATCAACAAATTGATGAAATCTTGAGCTTCAGACAGAAACCAGTTGAAACATTACAAGAGACATAGGAACGATTTAAGGGAATGCTGGTTATCTGTCCACACCATGGTATTCCTGAGCAGATGTTGGGGTAGCATTTTTATATGGGTATGGCTGATACTGTAAAGGAAAATTTTGATGCTTCAGCTGGTGGAGCATTATTGAGCAAAACATGGAGAGAAAGTCAGATCCTGCTTGATAAAATGGCGTAGAATTAAGGATGGACAACTAGGAATGCACCCATTACTCCTGTAGTTCACTCAGTGCCCTTCGATCCATCCAATACTATTGCGGAGAACATGGCCACTTTGATAACACAGATGAGCATACTAACTAAGAAGGTGGAGGAATCAGGGCAAAAGCAACAGGTACACATCGTGGATACAACCAATGGGGGATTACGCACATCTTGCATTAGTCAACCATTTGGTAATCAGTGGAATGCAGAATGTGATCACCCTCCTCAACCAGAGAACATGAATTATGTGTCAAATTATGGAAGCCAGAGACAAGGGGGGCAGAACTGGGGTCAGCAAGTTCAACCGTATAGACCACCTCACCAACAGCAGAACAGTGGAAACATAGGTGTCATGAGACCGCAAGGTAATGTAGCACCATATCAGAGGCCACAAGGTTATAACCATCAGAATCAACAACAAGCATACCACCCTCCTCAGCATCAATAGGGGGTAAGGCAAGAAGATGGGTTATCCAGGTTAGAAGCTATGATGCAACAGGTTATTGGGTCAACTGCCAAGATCAGTGAAAGAGTATATGCCTATGACTCAGCCATTAAAAATATTGAGGTACAGCTGGGGCAGATTCCAAATGTAGTCAACAATCGTCCTCATGGAACTTTAACTGCTGATACTCAGGTGAATCCAAGGGACCAGAGCCCAAAGCAGCTAATAGTAGTGAGTCTCCGCAATGGCAGCAACCTGGACCTGGAACAGGAGATAGTGCATGAAAGTAGACAGACAGATACGCTAGTGCAAGTGCCTATTGAAATTGATGACTCGACTTCTTTGACCAAGGTCACAGTGCAGCCAGCTGAAGGAGAATCTAGTAAGCAAAGTGAAGCTGAGAAAGAATTAGAGGAAATCACAGAGCCATCTGTAGAGGTTGTGGTTGAAAAGGAAAAAGAACAGATAACAGGAAAGAAAAGGCTGCCAACTCCATTCCCTCAAAGGCTGGCAAAATACCAGAAGGATGAGCAGTATAAGAAGTTCTTGGACATGTTAAAGCAAATACAGGTAAATATCCCATTGATTGATGCGTTGAAGGAAATTCCTGGCTATGCTAAAATGATGAAGGACTTGATGTCCATAAATTTTGACTTCCAAGATCTGGGTACTGTCACCCTTACCCAGACTTGTACTGCGGTGGTGATGCATCCTATTGCTGAAAAGTTGTCTGACACAGGGAGTTTTACAATTCCTTATACCATTGGCAACTTTGTTGTCGCCAAAGCTCTATGTGACTTGGGGGCCAACATTAGTCAGATGCCGCTGGCCATCTATAAAAGACTGGGGATTGGTAGAGCCAGGCCTACCCCCATGCTGTTGCAACTTGCTGATAGGACGGTGAAGAGATCGTCGGGTATTCTGGACGATGTGTTAGTGCAAGTGGGGAAATTTGTGTTCCCTGCTGACTTTGTGATCCTAGAATGCCGGGTAGACGAGGAAATTCCCATAATCTTGGGAAGGCCATTTTTGTCCACAGGCAGAGCCCTCATGGATTGTGAGACTGGAGAGCTTAAGATGAGGCTCAATGATGAAGAAATCATGTTTAACGTGCAGAAGTCTATGCGGAGACCAAGTGAGTTCACCAACTGCTCTCTTATTAATGCCGTGAACGTGATACTGGAAGAAGATGATGCGTCCTTGACTGTTGGGGACCCTTTGACTGCATGTTTGATGAACTTAGATGATATGAACGGTAAGGAACTAGCAGAATGGGTATTAGCACTGGAAGGAAAAGGGGCATGGCCGAAGGCTCTCGAAATTGAACCATTACACTTGGAAAAGAAAGAGAGTCCGCCAAAAGCCCTCAGTTGAAGTACCACCCAAGCTAGAGCTGAAGCCTTTACCAGCTCATCTCAGGTATGCATTTCTTGGACCTAACTCTACATTACCTGTTATTATCTCATTTGGGTTGTTAGGTGTGCAGAACAACAATTGTTACATGTACTTTCAGAATGCAAGACTGCCATTGGTTGGACCATGGCAGATATCAAAGGGATCAGCCCAGCCTATTGCATGCACAAGATTCTCCTGGAAGAGGGACACAGACTTTCTAGGGAACACCAAAGGCGTCTGAACCCAAATATGAAGGAAGTGGTGAAGAAGGAAATTATAAAGTGGTTAGATGCGGGAATCATTTTCCCCATCTCTAACAGCAGCTGGGTTAACCCAGTACAATGTGTACCAAATAAGGGTGGTATGATGGTGGTAAAGAATGATAAAAACGAGCTTATATCCACTAGAACCGTCACGGGTTGGAGAATATGCATGGACTATAGAAAGTTGAACCTTGCCACCCGCAAAGACCACTTCCCACTTCCCTTCATTGATCATATGCTCGACCGGCTAGTAGGGATGTCTCATTGTTTTTTCATTGACGGGTATTCGGGGTACAACCAGATTTCAATTGCCCCAGAGGATAGGAAAAAGACCTCCTTCACATGCCCTCATCGGGTGTTTTCTTTCAGGAGGATGCCATTTGGCCTCTGCAATGCACCTGCAACATTCCAACGGTGCATGATGGCCATTTTCACAGACATGGTGGAAGATATTATGGAGGTCTTCATGGACGATTTCTCAGTGGTGGGAAATTCGTTTGATGAATGCCTAGCAAATTTAAACCGTGTACTGAAGAGGTGCATCGAGACGAACCTAGTGCTGAATTGGGAGAAGTGCCATTTCATGGTACAAGAAGGAATCATCTTGGGACACTTGGTTTCGAGCCAAGGTATTCAGGTGGACAGAGCCAAGGTAGACGTGATTGAAAAACTCCTACTGCCCACGTCAGTCAAAGCTATTCGTAGCTTCCTGGGACACGCCGGATTCTACGGCGATTCATCAAGGATTTCTCCAAAATTTCCAACCCTCTCTGTAAGTTGCTAGAAAAAGATAACCCATTTGTGTTTTCTGATGATTGCAGGGTAGCTTTTGAGGAGCTAAAGAAGAGGTTAGTCACAACACCGATTATAGTTGCCCCCGACTGGGAGCAACCGTTCGAACTCATGTGTGATTCTAGTGAATACGCTATAGGAGCCGTGTTGGGTCAGCGCAGAGGTAAGGTAATGCACCCAATTTACTACGCAAGTAGGATGTTGAGTGGAGCTCAGCTAAATATCACGGTAACAGAAAAAGAGATGTTGGTTGTAGTGTTTACCTTTGACAAGTTCAGGTCTTACCTGATCGGGTCGAAGGTAATCATGTACACTAATCACGCAGCCATTCGGTACTTGGTCGAGAAAAGAGAGTCTAAGTCGCCCCTAATTCGTTGGGTGCTTCTTTTGCAAGAGTTTGACTTGGAGATTCGTGACCGTAAGGGAACGGAGAACCAAGTCGCTGATCATTTATCACGCCTTGAAGGTGCTGAAAAGGCACTTGAGTTTGAGGATATTCTGGAAACCTTTCCAGATGAGCAGCTGCTAACCACAAGTGTGAGAGAGGTGCCATGGTACGCAGATATTTCTAATTACCTGGCATGCGGCATCGACCCTTATGAGCTCTCCTCTGTGCAAAAGAAACGATTTTATCATGATTTCCAAAACTACTATTGGGACGAACCGTATTTGTTCAAAATTTGTATTGATAACATGATCCGGATATGCGTCCCCGAGATAGAACAATTTTCTGTTTTGCAGGCTTGTCACGCGTCACCTTATGGGGGACACTTTGGACGAGTCCGGACAGCAGCAAAGGTGTTAGAGGCCAGTTTCTAGTGGCCAACAATTTTCAAGGATGCTCACCAGTGGGTAAAAGGATGCAACGAATGCCAAAGAACGGGAAACATATCCCATCGACATGAGATGCCTATGAAACCAATTCAGGAAGTTTAGGTGTTCGATGTTTGGGGGATCGATTTCATGGGTCCCTTTGTCAGATATTACGGCAATAAGTACATACTTGTTGCTGTAGATTACATGTCCAAATGGGTGGAAGCTGCAGCATTCCCCACCAATGATTCGAGAGTGGTGGTGGGGGTTTTTGAAGAAGAATATTTTCACCCGATTTGGGATTCCGAGAGCCATTATCAGTGATGGGGGCACACACTTTTGAAATCGTGTGTTTGAGAAGTTGCTGGATAAATATGATGTATGCCACAGGGTGGCTACCCCGTATCACCCCCAAACTAGCGGGCAGGTAGAGGTCTCTAACCGAGAGATCAAGAGTATGCTCACGAAAACTGTAAACGCCACAAGAACGGATTGGGCGAAAAAGCTTGACGATGCACTCTGGGCCTATAGGAGCGCATTCAAAACACCAATCGATATGTCTCCATACAAGTTGGTATTTGGGAAGGCCTGTCATTTTCCTGTGGAGCTAGAACATCGAGCTTGGTGGGCCCTAAAATTGAACATGGACCCCGATGCTGCTGGGGAAAATAGACTGACAGAGCTGCATGAGCTGGAGGAATTCAGATATCACGCTTTGAAAGTACAAGGCTATACAAGGAAAGAATGAAGCTGCTACATGACAAGCACATTGTGGACAAAAATTTCAAATCGGGAGACAAGGTATTATTGTACAATTCAAGGTTGAGACTGTTTCCTGGTAAGCTTAAGTCCCGATGGTCTGGACCGTTCAATGTTACTGGAGTGTTCCCATCTGGGGCTATGGAGATAACCAATGAAAATGGCACCAATACCTTCAAGGTTAATGGCCAACGACTCAAACTGTATGTGGGAATGGATGACACAAAAGAGTTGTCTGAGGTGCATCTCGATGAACCACAAAGGTTGAGCGATCCTTAATTGCGCCTACTCTGCGCCGTGCCGCGATATTAAATCAGGCGCTTTATGGGAGGCAACCCATTGACTGTTGTACCCATCGTGCCGCGATGTTAAATCAAGCGTTGGTTGGGAGGCCACCCAACATTTATAGTGTTTATAGTGTAGATACTAACATGTGCAGGTGTTCGAGAAAAGGGGCGTGCAAAAGCCCCCAAGGATGAAGAAAACAAAGTAATATAGCTGGGGACGCCTGGACTAGCACGCCCGCGCTAAGGCAACGCTAGTGTGGTTTTACACTGCCCCAAGTATTCCTTCACTAGCGTGGCCGCGCTAACCCAGCGCTAAGACTGCACTAATCCAACGCTAAGACCACGCTAGTGACGTTTTACACTGCCCCACGACGCCTTCCACTAGCGCGCCCGCGCTACGACAGCGCGAAGGCCTCGCTATTGGACTCGAACCCAGGTAAGTTTTTTATTTATTTTGTTATTTTCTCTTTCCTTTTTTTTATTTTACCCAAATAAGCTAAACCCCCACCCCACCCCTTCCACTCCCCCCCCCACGTTTCCTCTCCTCCTCTCACATAAACCCTTTCCCCCTTCTTCTTCTTCTTCTTCTTCTTCTTCTTCTTCTTCTTCCTTCCCCGTAACTTTCCCCTTCCTCCTCCACACTTAGAAAAATCCAGCCCTAAAACAAAACCACTCTCACGAAATCCTTCACCACCCTTTGACTTTCCTCCTCTCATTCTCTCTACAGGTATGTAATTCTCCCTTTGATTTTTTTATTTTATTGTTCAATTTCGTTTTTAGCTTTCTTTTCTTTCTTTTTTGCTTTGTATGGTAGAATGTAGTCTTAGTCTTGGGTAGCTATACTTGATAGTAGTTGTGTAGGGCTGAGAACTTGCAACTCATGAATGGTGGGGGTGATGTGTGTTTATTGGGGTAATGTGGTGGTGCTTATTGTGCTTTAATGAAGGTTTGGGCTTAAACATAGCCATTGCCCACCACATGTTTGTAAAAATACCTCTTTTGAGGAAGTGTAGTGACCAATTTCGTGGTGAAGTGTGAGTAGCCATTGGTTGGGCCGAGTTGAGGCCAAGTGCTGGATGTACTTCATAAACAACCGCCTCCTGCCCTCCAAGAACCTGTCCGAGGTGAACATACCTCGAGGGTGCCTCATTTGGTGTTTCATGAACAATGACCCATTCGACGTGGCCAGAGTTATACATGATGAAATGTTCCAACGTGTCAAGGTTCCACGGTACGGGTTATACTATCCGTCTCTGGTTACCCGATTATGTCTTCAGGCAAATGTGCCTTATAACCTGGCTATAGACGGTCAAGTCCCTTCAATGCATCCATTCACGGCAGATAGGGTCAAAATTGGCAAGGGACCAGTAGCACCGAAAGAGTTGGATGGGGACAATTCTGATCATAGTAATGAGGAGGAGGAGGATGACGAGACACCACACCAGGCTGATGACGAGGTGGAGATTGTGGGTGAGCAGACAACGCCATCACGGCTGCGGAAGTTGCAGGCCCATCTGGGGAAAGTTGGGGACAACGGTTAGACCGCTTAGATCACGATGTAGCTGGGCTGAGGACCTCGGTAACTGACGTAGGTGCAAGAGTAGATGAGATGTCCACTCAACAGAGGAGATCATAAAAGAAAATCATTGGCTGGCTCCGTCCTTTGGGTCGGGCGTGCAAGGTTGACGTCGGCTCCGTCTCCGACTAAGATTGATCTATCAGGGAAGTTCCCTCTCCCTTACTATGTTTTGTTTGGCCATGAGGACATGTCCTTCTTTTAAGTGCAGGGTGGGGGTGGATTCCCTGTATGTATGTTGTATGTTGTAGATATGTTAATTTAGTTATTTTGATTTGGCATGTTACAATTGTAGGTTAGTATTAATTTTGAAGGGATTTCTAAGTGTAAGTAATTATATTCTATCGTCTTGGCCTGACGATGGATCCCTGTGCCAGGGGTTCTTGAGGGTCCAAGGCGGTTACAAAAAAAAATTATTTTTATTTTTTATTTTTGTTTGTAAGTAGGGTAGTAACTCCCCCTTGGTTTTTCTTTTAACCTCGGTTCTTTTCCAAGGGTTTAGTTTGAACAGGGTAAAGCTAGCTTCTTTGTTTTTCTTTTTAGTTGATTAGTAGGAACCTCTTGGGGCAAGGAATTGAATGAGAAAAGCAACGCTCACACACCCTAACACCATGAATCTTTGAATGTGACACTTAGGCTCTTTTGGTAACTCCTGTAGATTTCCTTAATGATGCATGTGCAACTATCTCAAATGCTTGATGAAGTGTGTTGAGAACCAATTTGGATTGAATTATGTGCCAAGTGTGTGTGAGATTATCTATATTGTATTTTATGCTTGCATTTGATAGCTAGAACTTGCCCTGTGTGTGTACAAATCGAAATAGAGGCTTGTTTAGTCCGAGAATATAGGCATTTCCTTGTAATCCAGAAAAATTATGCATCCACCTGAAAGTGTTTGACCATAGTTAACCTCGTTTGAGCCTATGAGCCTATTTATTTACTAACCATGTGATGAGCCATACCCAATGTTCGAGTAGCCTGTCTGTTTGAACCTTGTACCTCCCAGGAGCACTTAGATTGTTTGTTGTGATGTAAAAGTCAAAGTGGGGGGTAGAGGTGTGGTTTGTAAGGAAACACAAGGGAATAGAGTTAAAGGTGCAAAGTTGAAAAGAAACAAAATGCAAAAGTGAAAGCCACTTAGAAAAAAAACAATATAGGAAAAAGGACAATCACAAATTGTAGTCCTTAGCAGTGAGTGGCACTGAGAAGAATAGGGGTAATCATGAAACAAAGTGTCGTGAAAAGTCTGGAAACACAGGAGAAATGGGTGGAATGTTAATGTAAATGTATTAAAAGTGCTTAGGGAGGTTAGTCACTATACCCAAATGTTTCCTATCCGTCCCTTAGCCTACATTACAACCAATTAAAGACCTATTGATCTTGGACTAAACAAACTCGATTAGGGGAGTATTACACTACGGACAAGCCTATGGTGTATCTGTGTAGCATATAATGTTCTGTGTGAGAGTGAGTGCATTTTTCCTATCTAAAAGTTCCTGTTGTTTTGAAAATTATGTGTTGTGGAACTACTCTCAATTGTGTGATGTGAGGGCGCATGATTCATGAAAAAGAGGTAAGTCCTGACCCCCCCCCTACAAAGCAGTATGAGAAAGTAAAACATGGCACGACATGGGAGAGTCGCCATTTGAGGTATGGATGTTACATTGGGAGAGATGCTTGTGACTTGTTGGTGGGGGTGACACTGTAGGGAAGCGCTTGATGAAAATAGCCCGAGTAAGATGTAGTGGATTGCTTGAGGACTAGTAATGATTTAAGTGTGGAGTGTTGATAATATGCTAAAAGTGTATGGTTTGGCTTATGTTATACTCTAACTTAATGATGCTTTACTGTCTTAAGTATGTGAAATAAGGATTAAATGTGCTCTAATGGTGACTTGTGTGTTTCACAGGAGTGCAATACCGTAAGGAAAGCTTATGACGGTGATCCGGGCAATAATTGAAGTAGAATAGACCATGGGGTACCTTTTGGATGAATTGAAGAGAGAAGACTCAGGGATTTATGCGGAGACAGTGGAAAACACTACTAGCGGACATTAGCGCGCCCGCGCTAGTTCAGCTCTCATGAGGTAGTGAAGAACCCTTTTAGCGTGGGCATTAGCGCGACATTAGCGCGCCCGCGCTAGTCCAACGATCCAGAGGCAGACAAAAACTCCACTAGCACGGTCTTAGCGCGCCCGCGCTAATCCAGACGCGTGGGGCATTATTTTAAGGATAAATTTGGAAGTCCCAGGCCATTCTACATCAACTATATAAGGTCCACTTTGCCCAAGAGTAGGTAGGAATCAGGTTTTAGAGTTTAGAACACAAAGGCAAGAGGCAAGAGGAAAGGAGGCAATTGGGGCATCAATCCTTATCTCCTTCTCTTGTTATTTTTATCATTGCTCATGAATTCTTTTGTAGTTTTCATTGCTATTATGTGTAGCTAAATACTTTAATCTAAGGTTTTGGTTGAACCCGTTGGGGATGAACTCGTTGGCATGTTAATATAGTTTTGAGTTGGTTATTTATCTCTATTTTTTCAACTACGTTTTGATTGTAGTTAGTTGAAGGGCCCTCAACTAGCGGTTCCTATTTATTATGTATCTGCTTGAGAGAGAGTGCATATTTAGGTAGTTGTTGAATAACATCACTCCCGGAGTATAGACGAGAGTCATAACCGAGGGTTTAGAGGTTGGGTTAGAGATAATATACCTCGGGTGCAATCTAAAGTGAGCTGTAACGTAAATATAGCTAGCGTAGCTCGAGAGAGTGCGATTAGTAAATTATCATAAATGCTCGAGAGAGATTTACAATAGCTGGAGAGTTCATGATTGATAGAGATAACCAAGTCAAATCTATAGGAACATACAACTAGGGAAAGTACCAACGGGGGAAACCATTACCTTAGACCTTTATTACAATTGTTTACACTTTATTGTTAATTAATCTTTAGTTTATTAATTTTGTTCAGCTGTAGTAGTAAAAATACCACCAAGTGATATTCATAACTTTTGAGAAAGTTGATTATTGAGAATTTAGTAATCTGACAATAACAACTGATACGTTAGTTCCCTGTGGGATTCGACTCTGGGCTAAATACTCAGATTATACTTGCAACACCCGCTTAGTCTTTTTATAAGACATAGTTGAGCGTGATCAGTCGCCATCGCTCAGCTGTCGTCGTGCCGTCACCACTGCCGCCTCCACTGCCACTGCCTCGCCTCTCCTTCTCCACCTCCAAAAAATTCTAGGTTTGAATTACATTGTATAAATCTAATGTTTTGTTTATTAGCTATGAATTAGTTTCAACTGATTAGTGTTTCAATTGATTATTTAACTTTGTAATTTATAAAAATCTAGGGTTTAGGTCTTGTTTTAATTGAATTGATTACATATGGTATAAATGAATGTTTGAGTTTGTATTGTCTTGAATATTTAGTTAGAATTGAAGTATTAACTTTGTATTGTCTTGAATAGTTTAGTTAGAATCTAGGGTTTAGGATTAGTTCTTGTGAATCAAACTTTTAGGGTATGGGTTGACTTTTTAGGATATAATCCTAACTTTTAGTTTATGTTTAAACTCGTAAGATATAAATTGAAATTTTAGGATATGAATTGGAACTTTTAGGATATGAATTGGACCTTTTAGATAAGAATTGAATTTTTAGTTTATGAATTGAACTTTTAGGATATGAATTGAACTTTTAGTTTATGAATTGAACTTTTAGGATATGAATTGAACTTTTAGTTTACTAATTGAATTTTTAGTTTATAAATTGAAATTTTAGGATATGAATTGAACTTTTAGTTTATTAATTGAACTTTTAGTTTATGAATTGAACTTTTAGTTTAAAAATTGAAATTTTAGGATATAAATTGAAATTTTAGTTTATGAATTGAACTTTTTGGATATGAATTGAAATTTTAGTTTATGAATTGAACTTTTACTTTATAAATTGAAATTTTAGGATATGAATTGAACTTTTAGTTTATAAATTGAAATTTTAGGATATGAATTGAACTTTTAGTTTATGAATTGAACTTTTACTTTATAAATTGAAATTTTAGGATATGAAATGAAATTTTAGTTTATGAATTGAACTTTTTGGATATGAATTGAACTTTTGTTTATGAATTGAACTTTTAGTTTATAAATTAAAATTTTAGGATATGAATTGAACTTTTAGTTTATGAATTGAACTTTTAGGATATAAATTGGACTTTTAGTTTATAAATTGAACTTTTAGTTTATAAATTAAAATTTTAGGATATGAATAAAAATTTTAGGATATGAATTGGAACTTAGGATATGAATTGGACCTTTTGGATATGAATTGAATTTTTAGTTTATGAATTGAAATTTTAGGATATGAATTGAACTTTTAGGATATGAATTGGAACTTTTAGGATATGAATTAACTAAAAAAAGATTAGGATATGAATTAACTAAATTAGTTTGTTCTTGTTTTATTTGTATAGATGGAACATCGTACTTGGATGTACAATAAGAATTATCCTAATCGGCGGAGGATTTTGTAGAAGGGGTTGATGAATTTATTATGCATGCAATGTCACTTCCACCATACCAAAGTGAAGGAGTAATTAGGTGCCCTTGTGTCAGGTGCGACTTTATGAAGTATGAAAAACCGGAGGAAGTTATGCTTCATCTTTATAGGAAAGGGTTTATAGAGAATTACTTTGTGTGGACTAATCATGGAGAGATCGATGTTAGCCGTGGGATATTTCATAACATGGTTGTTGGTGAAAGTAGAAGGTCGGTGGGGAATACAAATCTTGATTCTAGAATTCAGGATATGGTTGCGGATGCTTTTGGGATGCACTTCGGGGATGAGCCCAATGAAAATGTTGAACAAACTCCTAATGATGACGCAAAACATTTTTATGAACAGTTAGAGGAAGCTAGTCGTCCACTACGTGAAGGAAGTCCGCACTCTGAGCTGTCTGTTGCAATAAGATTACTAAGTATCAAATCTGATTGGAATATTTCTCAAGCAGCCATGGACTCTTTCATTGACCTTATGAGTGAACTAACTGACCCTAATATCAACTTACCTGGTGATTTCTATAAGGCAAAGAGATTGGTTTCTAAGTTAGGACTTTCGTTAATGAGAATTGATTGTTGTGAAGATGGTTGCATGTTATATTATAAAGATGATGCAACTTTAGACAGTTGTAAATTTTGCGAAAAGGCTCGTTTCAAGAGGCTTTCCAGCGGGAATATGGTCCCTATCAAGGCGATGCATTATTTACCTCTTATACATAGGTTAAAGAGGTTATACGCGTCGATGAGTTCTACTCCTCATATGAGATGACACTTTGAAAATAGAAGACCACCTGGTGTTATGTGTCATCCTTCAGATGGAGAAGCTTGGAAGCACTTTGATAGGACATATCCAGATTTTTCTAGTGAACCAAGGAACATTCAGTTAGGTCTGTGTGCGGACGGCTTCACGCCTTTTTTTATATCTGCGACACCATATTCATGTTGGCCTATCTTTCTTACACCTTATAATCTACCACCCGATTTGTGTATGACTATTCCATATATATTAATAAATTGTATTATCCCCTGTCCACGTAATCCGAAAAGTTTGATTGATGTATATTTGCAACCTTTGATTGATGAGCTAAAACAATTGTGGTATGATGGTGTTGAAACATATGACATATCCCAAGCAGAATTTCAATTGTGTGCTAATTTAATGTGGACTATTAACGATTTTCCTGCGTATGGAATATTGTCTGGGTGGATGATTTCTGGGAAGTTAGCTTGTCCTTACTACATGGAAAATAGTAAAGCGTTCACTTTGAAACATGGCCGAAAGCAATCATGATTTGATTGTCATCGTCAATTCTTGCCTCATGATCATGAGTTTAGAAGGATGAAAAATGCATTCAAAAAGAATAAAATGGAATATGATTCTCCATCTCCATACTTTCAGGTGAGGAAATTTGGGAGAGGGTCCAAAACTTCAGTAAAGTTACTAAAGCTCCACCTTATAGATTCCCCGGATATGGTGTTACCCATAATTGGACGAAACGAAGTATATTTTGGGAGTTTCCTTATTGGAAGGATAATCTTCTCCGTCACAACCTTGATGTCATGCATATTGAGAAGAATTATTTTGACAATTTGTTCAACGCAGTGATGGATGTTAAAGGTAAGACAAAGTATAATCCGAAGGCTAGAATGCACTTAAAAGAATATTGCAGGCGGCCTGAATTATACTTGCAGACAGCAAACAATGGTAAGGTGTTCAATCCCAAAGCAAGTTACACATTCACTTTGGAGGAAAGACGGCAAATTTGTGATTGGGTTACGAATTGAAGATGCCTGAGGGTTATGCGTCGAATCTTGGAAAAAAAGTTGATATGGAGGTAGAGAAGTTGATCCAATTGAAAAGTCATGCGTGTCATGTTTTTATGGAGACCTTAGTTCCTATTGCATTTTGTAGTTTTCCTGAAAGAATCTGGAAACCTATCACAGAGATTAGTTTGTTTTTCAAAGACTTGTGTTCTACCATATTAAGGGAAGAAAACCTACTCCGGACGGATCAGAACTGTCACGACCCCAAATCTACACTAGCCGTGATGGCGCCAATCGTGGTACTAGGCTATCCAATTTACTGAACATAATACAATGAACTCTCCATTTAAAATAATAATGCGATTTATCATAACCTTACACGTTAAGTATTTCACAAATGTGGATAAGAAATGAAAACATCTGCACAAAATCCCCAAAACTCAGAGTCAACAATCATGAGCAACTAAATGGGACACAGAATCTGACACGGTTTCCTTAATACATCAAGTCTAGGAAAAATATAAATAGCGACAAAAATGAGAGGGAGAAGGTTGGGGCTGCGAACGCCGTGCAACTACCTCATAGTCTCCGACAAAGCTCCACTGAGAACAACCAAGTCTCACTCGATCCGGGCACCTGGATCTGCACACAAGGTGCAGGGATTAACGTGAGTACACCAACTCAGTAAGTAACAAATATAAATAAGGACTTGAGTGCAGCGATGAGCTTTTAAAATCATGTAAAAATCATATAAGAAACATCAATAGAAATCAATAAATCAAGTCAGGTATCTACGTTCCGAAAGTTTCATAAAACTCCAGTTTTCCCTTTTCAATTCTCATATAACACACTAGTTCAACATTTATCATTTAGAGGAAACAATGTAAAGAAGAGCGAAAACACTAGTTTCATATTAAGTAAGCCCCTCTGGCACAGTTTCACTCACAATATAAAACCTCTCGAGCAAGCCTCTTAGTCACTCGTGACTCATCTCTTCTCAATCAGCACTCACCCTCAGCGCTCACGCTTAATAGGTACCATATAATAACCACTGCGGCGTGCAGCCCGATCCATAAATAGTCCGCTGCGCTCACTGGGGGTGTACAAAATCCACAGGGGCTTCTTCAGCCCAAGCGCTATATCGCTGCAGCTTCCGACGTGCAGCCCGATTCAATATATCTATCGTTGCGGTGTGCATCCCGATCCAATATATATATCGATGCGGCATGCAACTCGATCCAATATATATCTATATGTATATAACGCTGTAACGTGCAACATGATCCATCACTATCCTAACAATCCGGCTCTCGGCCTCACTCAATCCAAAATGTCTTTCATTTGTTTGAAAACAAGGTGATAAACAGGAATGAAAAATAAACAAGTATAAATCATGACTGAGATCATATTTTCTATCAAAACAGTGTGAGAATAGTAGTAAAACACCCATGAGGGTCCAAACAGGTCGGCACAAGGCCCCAAACATGGCATACCGCCCAAAATATAGTATAAGTCTCTAAAAATACGGAATGTCATATGATTTCAAATCAAACACGCGGCTTAATAGTCGCTACGGGACGGACCAAGTCACAATCCTTACCGATGCACGTCCACACGCCCGTCACCTACCATGTGCGTCACCTCATTTATCAAAGCAATATGAAATACTGGAGTTTCATACCCTCAGGTCTAGATTTGCATTAGTTACTTACCTCAAACCGGAAGAAAACTACTCCGCGATGCCTTTGCCCCTCGACTCGTCCTCAACGCGCTTTGAATCTATTCAAAACAGATTCATATCATCAAAATATGCTAAAGGGACAAGGCCCACTCGAAAATAACTAATTTACATCAAATATTCCGAAATTGGCCAAACCCGACCCCCAGGCCCACATTTCGGATTCCGATAAAAATCACAAAACTAAAATCCTTACGCTCCCACGAGTTCATACATACCAAATACATCAAAATCGGACCCCAAATGGCCCCTCAAAATCCCCAATATATACTCTCAAATTTCAAGCCCTAATCTCCCAAATTTCTCCACAAACACATGATTAAACAATGGAAAAATCGTCTTAAACACAAGATACAAGGTCCACGTAGCTTACATCACTGAATACACTTGATTCCCCCTTGAAATCCCAGCTCTAAGCTCCAAAATCCATAAAAAATGATGACGAAATGAGTGAAAATTCGTGAAGGCAACCTTATATAGGTTCTGCCCAGCAATATCGCACCTGCGACCCCATGCCCTGTAACGACCCGACCGGTCGTTTTGAGAATTTGCACTTCACTCGGTTGTTTAAGGTCATGAGTAGCTATGTATGATGTGTTATGACTTATGTGAATCGTCGTTTTGTTATTTCAGGTTATCCGGAATTGATTTGGGAGAATGGTCTTAGCTAGAATTAAGCTTGAATTGGCGGCAGTTGGAAGTTTAGAAGTTCTTAGGCTTGGATTTGAAGTTGATTTGGTGTTTTGGTGTTGTTTTGGGTGTTCTAAAGGTTCGACTAAGTTCGGGTAGTGATATATGAATTGTTGGAATTATTGGTTTAGGTCTCTAGGACCTCGGGTGAGTTTCGAATAGGTTTGGGTTGTGTTGCGCTCGTTTTTTTTAATGTTTTGACGTCGTTTCTTCAAGCATAAATGATATCATATTGAAACAATGAGCTCCAATTTCTGTTTTGAATGAATAATTAGATCTTATCGTAATTACGGACCCGTAGAAAAAATAATCGTCGAATTTGGATATCGTATGAGGATTTTATGGTCATTTTACTAAGGTTGCCATATTTTTCAGATTAATTACGAAATTGCCACTGATGGCATATTTTAAAATCTGCCCTATTTGCAAATATTAAAACCAATATATCTCCTTCATTATAAGGTCAATTGAGTGATTCAAAAGCCTAACTTGACTAGAATTTCACAAGGAATCTATTGGAGGCATAAAACTAGAGTCTTATAATCGTTTGACATGAGAAACGAGGCAGAATAGCTGGCAGAAAAATATACAAAATAAGGGTTTGTTCTTTCGGTCATATTTTGAGTTGGGGAGCTCGGATTTGGGCGATTTTGGAGGCGATTTTCACCATAGATATTGAGGTAAGTGTTGTCTACTCGATTTTGGTTATATTTCATGAATCCATCTTCGTTTTTGGGATTTGATTGATGATTTCAAAGTGAAATTAAGGGAGTTAGGGCTTGAGTTTTGGAGAGTTTTAGGTAGGGATTTGAGGGACCAAACGGAGTCCGATTTTGATAAATTTTATATGGTTAGACTCAGGATAGGACGAGGTTTTTTATTCTTCCATTTTTGACTGATTTCGAGATGTGGGCCCAGGGGCCGGGTTTTGGCCGTTCGGATTTTTGTAGTTTTTATTGTGGAATTTGAATCTTTAGCACATGTTGATGGTATTAATTTGATTATGGTTAGATTCGAAGATTTTGGAGACCAAGTGGGACGAGGACATCCCGTAGTAGGATTTTGCGCTATTGAGGTAAGTAATAGTTTTAACTCTGGCTTTGAGGGTATAAACCCGGAGAATTTGATATCGTGTGCATGTTCGGAGGTCATAACCATGCTAGGTGACGGGCGTGTGGGTGTGCGCCACGAGGGATTGGGACTTGATCTATCCCGTGAGGCCTCATGGCCATCATCTGTGTTTACATAGTTACTTGTTGCTGAACTTGTCTGCCTTCATGTTAAAGATCATGCTTAGGCTTTATTCATGCTCACATTATTTGTACTCAGTCACAGAAATTATTGTGCATGTGTACCTCAGTCTCTATTATTTTGCTAATATGCTGTGATACTTGCTGTGGGCTGTGTCCCCTTATTTGTTGATGATGGTGAGGCTAGTGAGGTACATGATTGAGTGAGACCGATGGCCTGATTATGAGGATATTAATACCATAGCGTGTGAGTTCTCCGTGTAGCACGTGAGTTGACCTTTCGGGTCCAGGTATTTATACCATAGCACGTGAGTTGTCCGCATAGCACGTGAGTTGACCGTGCGGATCCAGGTATTGATATGATGGCCTGGTTGTGCGGATATTAATACCATAGTGCATAGTTGTCCGCGTAGCACGTGAGTTGATCGTGCGGGTCCAGGTATTGACACCATAGCGCGTGAGTTGTCTGCGTAGCACGTGAGTTGACCGTGCGGATCCATGTATTGATATGATGTCACGTGAGTTGTATGTGCTTAGCGCTTGGGCTTTGGGAGCCCCTCCTGAGTCTTTACACACCCCTAGTGAGCGCAGAGTGTTGAGTGTATTGAGTGTTGGGTGTTCAGTGCTGAGTGCGAGTGATGAGTGACAGAGTGACATTGCTGTGAGATTGCATTTACTTTTGCTATTGCTGCATTTATCTGTTCAATTTCTTTGTGGCATTTGTTGGTTTTATGGAATTTACCTATTTATTCAGGTTTATTGTAAATTGTGAAAATAAATAATTGGACTGTTTTACTTAGCTCGTCACTACTGCTCAATTCCTTAGTTATTTCTGTTACTACTGAGTCGGTTGTACTCATACTACACCCTACACTATATGTGCAGATCCAGGTGAGCTGGAAGGCGGCGATCGTTGAGTTCAGGCCGGCTATATGTGGAGACTGGAAGGCAGCTGCTAGCGTCCGCATGACCTTGTTACTCCTTTTGTTGTTTCTTCTTTTAAACAGTTATATATCTTAGTTCATAGTTTTAGACGCTCGTGACTTAGTGACACCCTGATGTTTGGGGCTAGCTTCCGTATTTTATATTATATTATACTTAGTGTTGATTTAGTTATGAAAAATTTAAATGTTGATATTGTTTTATTAAATTCTTAAAATCAATCAATAGTAATTTTGGGAAGTAGTCTTGCCTAGTAATACGATAGCGCCATCACGACCATGTTTGGATTTTGGGTCGAGCCAACCTCCGCACCAGCGCTCCCAAGCCAGGTGCCACATTTCCACATCTGCGCAAGGTCTTCCGCACCCGCGGCTCCCCGTTCGCAGGTACGGCCACACCAGAAGGCCTGCACCAGCAGCCATTTGCTGCATTTTTCCAACGTCCAACCTTCAAAAATCATCCGAAATCAATCCCGAGCCCCTCGGGGCCTCAACCAAAAGTACCAACAAGTAATATATCAATATACCAACCTAGTCGAACCCTCAGAACGCTCAAAATAACATCAAAACACCAAATCAAATCCAAATTCAAGCCTAAGGATTTCTAAACTTCCAAAATTCGCCAACGATGCCGAAACCACGTCCGAATGACCTAAAAATTTGCACACACATCCTAAATGACACTACAGACCTGTTCTAACTTCCGGAATTCCATTCCGACCCTAATAGCTAGTTTTCCACTGCCGACCGGAAATCGCCAAAAATCCAATTTTGCCAATTCAAGCCTAATTCTACCCCGGACCTCCGAATGACATTCCAAACACACTCCTAATTCCCAAATCACCTAATGAAGCTGTCCAAGCCACAAAAACCACATTCCGAGATTATTTTCCTATAAGTCAACTTCCGGGTTGACTTTCCCAACTAAATCACCCATCAAAGAGACTAAATGTCTCATTTCTCTCCACAACCATTCTGAACCCGAACCAATCAACCCAACGCAACACAAAAGAGCTGACCAAATAAGAATGAAGCAGAAATGGGAAAAATAGAGCTAAACTCTCGGAACGACCAGCCGGGTCGTTACAAGAACATTCGTGTAACTTCTAGTAAGATGGAAAAGATATTTCCATGTGGTTTTTTTGATGTGATGGAACACCTTCCAATCCACCTTGTACACGAGGCACGACTTGGAGGGCATGTTCAATGCAGATGGATGTATCCCTCTGAGAGGTAATATTATAAGTTTGATTTAATTTTCTATTTTATTTGAATGTTCTTGGCTAACATGACATTATGTCGAGAATTGGCAAATGCAAACAATTTGTTAAGTAGAGGAATAGGATTGAAGGATCTATATGCGAAGCTTATCTTGCAAAGGAAACTTCTCATTTTTGTTCTTATTATTTTCAGGGTGACGTGCCATGTTCTAGGAATAGGCCTAATAGGCACACGGTCGAATCTGGGAATGATCCATTATATCCGCCAATGTCCATATTCAATCAACCAGGCCAATGTTCTAAGGATGTTAGAAAGAGAAGTTTGAGTGATATGGAGTACAAGTCAGCTACACTTCATGTGTTGCTAAATTGTCCCGAAGTTGTACCATTTCTCAAGTAAGTATTGATTTATTAAAAAATTTACTGTGATTACATCTTGATGCAACTACTAAAAGTATTTGATGTGTCACAATCACTTTGTGGGTCAATTTGGCCATGATGCTGTATATACGAGATTTGATACGTGGTTCAAACAATTTGTAAGTTTATCCTGATAATGTTCTAACACTATGTAGGTAAATAATGTTTGTAAGTTATGCTAACTTATGAATTTTTTAAACACTATGTAGGTAAATAATCCAAATAATGGTGTAAATTAATTTTTGAAAGATATATCTTGGGGACCTGGGCTTCAGGTCACAACAATGTCTAAGTACGTAGTGAATGGTTATAGTTCCATACAGAGGATTGCTCTAAAAATAAAAAATAGCAACAACAGCGGGGTGTGGGTTCAAGGTGGTGATGGAAACCAAGTTGGAGATATTGATTATTATGGTGTGCTCAAAGAAATAATAGAACTAGAATATACAGGTTGGCCATATAAGAAATTGATACTCTTTAGATGCAAGTGGTTTGACCCAAATCCAACAAGAGGTACAAGAGTATCCAACCAATACAACATAATTGAGGTTAATCCATTGTGGCAGAATAAGCCCGATTGGTGGGTTGTAATAAAAACTAAGCATGTAGGTAGGGTGGAAGTCGAGAATGTGTTAGATGTCGCATATCAAAACGAAATCTCCAGTGTTCACCAAATAGTGGACGATCAGTTAGAAAATTATTTGGAACATCCTGAACGCATATTGGAAGAAGTTGATAAAAATGAAATAACAATTATAGAAAATGAGGATGAAGAATCAACTGATGAAGCTCAAACAAGTGAGGACGAAGAATTTTCGGACGAGGAACAATACGTCGCTGAGATTTGAAAAGTTGGGTCTTTAAAGAACTCTCATTTTATAGCTAGTTTCTTATATGTTTCAATCTAAATATGTATTATATTATGCAGATGACAGGCAAGGGTCAAGGTAACAATGACCCTACTGGTTCTCGGGGTGGAGAAAAGGATAGGAAGGGAAAGAGGAGGGTAGAAAATAACTCTCTCTTTTCCACTCTCTTCAGAGATGCCTATGTCGTATCCTCCACCCTGCGGCTATATTGAGCTGCCACAGCATCACGAGCCCTACACCTTCATCCAGACACCAGTTCATTCATCACAAGGCCATAGGACTATACGTCCGGCATATATTCCAACTGCCTTACGACCACGTGGATCGCTGCCATCTGCATCGCAACCATCTATATCACCTCCCGACATGTCACAACCACATGGATCATATCCATCCATGTCACAGCCACTCGGGTCACATCCATCAGTATCACAGCCATCTATATCACCTCTCGAAATGTCACAGCCACCATGGATCATATCCATCCATGTCAAAACCACTCGGGTCACAGCCATCAGTATCACAGCCCTTTGGGGTCCATCCAGTTATGTCGCAATCACAGGGATCACAACCATCTTCATCAGCAACTCCATATATTTCAGGCCTTCGCCTGCGAGATAGTAGCTCTGACCCCCCCCCTACACAGTCCACACATGCCTCTTATATATATGCTTTGGACGATGATGATGATGATGACGAGGAAGTGCATTATGATTAATATGGCAGGATCATCATAGTCCCTGAGGGTGATGGGTAAGAGTTATTTGTTATTTTTGCGTTTATTGTTTTGTAACATTTTTACTAAGATATTAATGTGTTTTTATTGTTAAATTGCAGGTTCATCCCGAGTAATAAGACTAAGAGGATAATCATCAAAGCCATCAGAAAGATTTATGATGGCCCTTATGCGACTTGGAATGATTTCCCATTCTCGCTGAAGGAGAAAATTTTCAATCAATTTAAGGTATAAATGTTCTTTTAAGCAGTTTAATAATGTATATTTATGATATTTCAATATAATATTTAACTTTTGAAATACAGAGCAAATGTGTATGGGAACAAAACTATAGCACGAAAGTGGCTGCAAATTTTCATCACAAAGCTCGCAAGCGATTGCATACTTTCTCCGATGCTAGAAAGAGGAACAAGAAGCCTGACTGGTTACTTCAGAATTTATGGGATGATTTGCGAAGGCAATGGCTTACTGCAAAGTTCTTAGAGAAGAGCAAAAAAAGAAAGAAAGCTCGCACATCTGAGAAGGGAGGCTCCTTGCACACTGGAGGTCCGATCAGCCTAGGGACAATAAAAAGAAGATTGGTACGTAATTGCTTAACTTATTTTAATTTTCAAAGTATATCTATTATGTTTATTAACTAAATTAATTTGTTTTCAGGAAAATAAGTTGGGGCGTCCAATGAACCATGATGAGTAATTCAAGGAGATGCATATTGTAAAGAAGAAGAAAGAGACGGATCACGAAAGGTGGGTCGAGGACCGGGCCTCGACTGTATATGTAAGCTTTCACTTTTATTTAAGTATTTTATTTACTTTTATATAAATTTTGAAATACTAATTCAATTTAAATTTTCGTATAGGGTCACTACCAAACTAACGTGGAGGAATTCATCCGCACTCAGCTAGCTGGTGAATCGAGCGAGCCAACCCAACTTTCGAACGAGGATGCTGAAAGAATATGGATGGAGTCTGCTGGCGGTCCAAAATGGGGGAAGGTATACGAGCTTCCTACTAAAATTTTCCATCGCTATAAGTGTGGAATGCAAGGAATAGGGACGTCCTCGCAAGAACTTAATGGGGAGAGCCTCTCCGCTATGCGGGAGACTGTGACAAAGCTCACATCTGAGCTAGAAGCGGCCAAGGAAAGAGAAAAGGTTAGAGATGCTAAATTCGTTGGCATGCAAGCTCAGATCAGAACTCTCCTATCTACTGGAGCTTTCCCGTTGCCCCAGTCTCGTGAGTCATCGCTAGAGGCTCGACCTGCACGTGAGCGCTCCTCCTTTCCTCCCCATGATCGTTCCTCCCGTCCTCCCTGTGGTCGTTCTTCCCATTCTCCACAAGACCCTTCCCTATAATGTCTTGTAGATGAAAGTTCATCAGGCGGTGATGATGATGTTGTAGAAAACACTCCTTGACTTTTATATACTTTGAACTAGACAAATAGAACCAGTTTTGAACTAGTTGTAATAAGTTTTAACATGGTTTTGGATTTTTTAGTTCAATTGAACTTTAATTTGTTAGTTTTAATGTATTTATTGATTGTTGTTGTTGTTGTTGTTGTTGTTCTTGTTGTTGTTCTTGTGTTGTTGTTGTTGTTGTTGTTGTTGTTATATTATGTTGCTATTAGGGATTTTGGAATGCTGGCAGGTGATGTAGCTGCCAAAACAAACATTTTATGCCGAAATTAAAACCCAAAAAACCGACCAAAGTTGGTCGTTTCTGATAAAAAAAATATTTTTCTGCACATTAGCGACAAAGGTTGGTCGGTTAAAATAAAAAATATATATATACAATTACCGAACAAAGTTGGTCAGTTAATCAACAAGGACTACCCATAATTCAAATTTACCATCCAACTTTGGTCGGTATTGTTAAATTTTAATTTATCTTTTTTTAAAAAATATATTTTCATTTACCGACCAACTTTGGTCATTTTTTTTAAATTTAATAATTAATAAAATAACATAATTTAAATACACCAACCAACTTTGGTCAGTAAAATTAAATTATTAAAATATTGTACCGACCAAAGTTGGTCGATAAGTCATTTAAATTCTTCAGATGGTCGTTTTAACTGACCGACCACCAAAATAGCGACAAAGCGTGTTTGGACGCGTTTTGGTCGGTAATTTTCCATAACCGACCAACGTTGGTCCGTTTTTATGGTCGGTATTTACCGGATTTCTAGTAGTGAAACTTATGTGTTTCACGGATAACTCAAGTGATAATAATATCAATATCTTGATTTGTACAGACAACTCACATGATGCATGAAAAACTCACGTGCCAATAATATCAACCGCACGGACAACTCACATTCTAAAAATCACAATCCGCCCAGTGTGGTCACAGGCTACCAGTTCAGATCATAACTCACAGAAAAAAATATACGAGAATACATGTACATGATCAATGATTATCAAGTTTCAAACTCGTGGACTAGTATAATTAATATGCTATAGTGTAGGCATGTACAATGTGTGTTATTACAGCTAAAACATACAATTTCATCATGAAATAGCAGTTTATCATGTCCAATCGGGAAAATAATCTAAATGAAATCTCAAATGTGATACAAATATCTCGCAGAGGGATACAAATAGGAGAAACATCGAAGCTTGAAGCTTAGCAGTCAATTCAAGTTATGTCATAGCCTAAGCACTACCTCGAGCATGCAAATAATACCCATGTGCACGTATATGGGCTCAACCCACACATATGCACCACTCAAAGCACGTAACTATCACAAATAATTCAGGCAAGTAGTGCCTCAACCAAGTTTAGATAATATACTTATCTCAAGCAAGCTAAATTACTCCTATAACAAGCCCTTCCCGCACGTATTGACAAACGGATGATCCGAATCAAGTCAAAGTAACATAGTACCATCAATAAAAATCATAGGAAGTGATTCCAAAAGATAAAGCTAAGATCTTTAACTCAAGCCAAAAAGTCAACCCCGGGCCTACACCTCGAAACCCGATAAAATTCACAAATTTTGAACACTCATTCAATTACAAGTCTAACCATACCAAAATCATCCAATTCCAACCACAAATAAATCCTCAAATTTCACTCTCCAATTCCATAATCCAAAAATCCCCAAATCCCATCTTAGATTCATGAAAATTAGGCGTAATTATCGATGGATAATTACTATCTAATACTAAAATCGAATAAACATCACTTACATCTTAAATTGGGATGAGAAATACTCCAAATTTCGCCTTAGACCGAGTTCCACAATACCAAAAATGAGAAAACAATGAAACCCTTCAATTTTAATATCCTTGTACTGCAGTCCTGCACATGCGACCTATTTTCCCGCTTCTGGGGTCCCAATAGCGCATCTACACATTCCACTTAAACTCCTCCCCTTTACTCATGCGGCCCAAAACCTGCTTCTGCGAGTCCGCACATGCAGAAGGTTTCCGCATCTGCGGTCCTAGATCTGTTTGTCCTCTTCCGCTTCTGTCACGACCAGAATTTCTCACCGTCGGGACCGTGATGGCGCCTTACATTGAACACGCTAGTCAAGCCAACGCTAATATTTATTTACCTTATTTATTTATTTTTAACAGATAACAGGTGATGTACAAATCAGCGGAATCTAACAACTTGATTAAATATCATTACGAAAATCATAATACTAAACCTAGAATTTAGTGTCACAACTTCACGGACTGTCTATGAATACTACATATAAAGGTCTGGACAAAATAAATACATTTGTCTCAGAATAAAGAAGAACAAAATGTAAATAAAGTAGGAGGGGAAGCCAAGGTCTGGACGCCAGCAGGACTACCTCGGAATCTCCAAATGGACTGAAGGCAGCCTCCTCACTCTAAGGTCCATAGGGTCATGTACCGGGGATCTTCACAAAAGTTCAGAGTGTAGCATCAGTACAACCGACCCCATGTACCGAGTAAGTGTCGAGCCTAACCTCGGCGAAGTAGTGACGAGGCTAGGACACGACAACCAGCTAAACATGTGCAATTTAATCATATGTGGAGAAATAATAACAACAAGAAATAAGCAGCTAACTATAAGAAAAGGGGAACATGCTGAGGGGAGGAAATGTCAAATAATGGAAATAACAAAGTAAAACAATCAATTAGATATCAATTTAAACAACAGAAGTAACAACACAAAAAAAGAAACAAGTGCACGGCATCACTCCTCGTGCTTTTATTCTCATCCTCACCAAATAATGAATAGAATGCACGGGATCACCCTTCGTGCTTTTATTCTCATCCTCACAATAAATCAATAAAAACAGCACGACATCACCCTTCGTGCTTTTAAATTCATAACACGACACGACATCATCCTTCGTTCTTTTACTCACATCCTCACAATATTATACACAGCATCACCCTTCGTTCTTTACACTCTTCCTCACCCAAGCAAATCAATAACGGAAATCCGGCAAGGAAATCAACAATATAAAATAATAATAAGAACTATAATGTCCCGGCAAGGGAGCCAACAGTAGAATCAATATCATCCCGGCAAGGGAAACAGCGATAACCAATCCCACTTTGTTATTCAATTTCACGAAATAATTCTCAACTTGAACAAGTACTCGACAATGATCAATACCAAGGAAAATTCTACCGACATGAATAATCATCAAATTAAACTCAAGTAATGTTTAATGAAAAATCACATAAAGTTCAATATTCGACTCAGGGGCATGCTTGACACCAACGTATAGATACTCGTCGCCACACATATACGTTGCACATGATACTAACACGTGGCAAACAAGACACAATACATATTCCCTCAAGCTAAGGTTAAGCCACACACTTACATCGAATTCCACGACCAAACTCAAGCCTCAATTACCGTGTTTCCTCTAGAATTAGCCTCCAATTCAATTGTATCTAGACATAATTAGCTTAATAATATCAATAAATTCTAAATAATTCAACCCCAATACTTAATTATGAGTTTTCTATCATTCTTCCCAAAAAGTCAAAAATTGACCCTGGGCCCGCTTGGTCAAAACACGAGGTTCGGACCAAAATTCGATCACTCATACACCCACGAGCCCTAATATATAATTAGTTTCGGAATCCGACCCTGAATCGAGATCTAAATTCCCAAATTTGCAAAATCCCTAATTTTCCTAAAATCCCTAATTTCTACCCCTTCAAGAACAAGATTTAGGCCTAGAAATCTAATGGGTGTTAATGGAAAATGAAGAAAAAGAGTTTACGAACACAAACCTAGAACTTGGTGGTGAAATCCCTCTTCAAAAATCTCCCCTAAGCTTCCTCGGTTTTGAAAATATGAAGTTATGGCTAAAATCACGTTTTTCTACTGTTTTAAGTGGGCTAGACAGACCTTCTACGCGTTCGCATGAGGTCTGCCGCGTTCGCGTAGGCTTACCCCCCTGGCCTTCGCGTTCGTGTGCCTTAGGACACATTCACATAGGGTCCCAGCTCCCCTATCCCCATCTCCCTTTAAACAGTGCGTTCGCGAGGGCCTAGACGCGTTCGCATAGAACAACCTACCTAGGGCTCTGCGTTCGCGTCGGGGCCAGTGCGTTCGCATAGAGTACCCAGGCCCCTTTCCTAGCTTGTCCTTCGCATTCGCGTGAGTTACCACACGTTCGCATAGAGTAAAACACCAGACACCAGAAACAGCACCCTCATTAGATTTTCTAAGTCAAAAAATACTCCAACGCCTATCCGAAACTCACCCGAGCCCTCGAGGCTCCAAACCAAACATGTACACAACCTTAAAAACATCCTACAGACTTACTCGTGCGATCAAATCGCCAAAATAACATCTTAAACAACGAATTTAGCACAAAAATCAAAGGAAAATCTCAAGAACTTTCAAAGTTTCAAATTTCACAACTATGGGTCTGAATCACATCAAATGACCTCCGTTTCTTACCAAATTTTATAGGCATCACTCAAATACTATATTAAACCTGTACCGGGATCCGGAACCAAAATACGGGCCGGATACCATCAATTTCAATTATAATAAAATTTCCAAAAACTCTTATAATTTAAGTAAAACAATTTCTTTCAAAAATTCATTTCTCGGGCTTGGGACCTCGTAATTCAATTCCGAGAATATGCCCAAGTCCCATATTTCCCTACGGACCTTCTGGAACCGTCAAATCACGGGTCTGGTTTCGTTTATCTAAAATGTTGATCGAAGTCAACTTAAATTCAATTTTAAAGGCAAAATTAGCATTTTTCTCAGTTTTTCATATAAAAGCTTTCCGGATATACGCCCGGACTGCTCACGCAAAACAAGGTGATATAAAAAGAGGTTTTTAAGGCCTCGGAACACAGTCTTGACTTATTAAATGAGAGATGACTTTTTGGGTCATCAGATTCTCCACTTCTAAAACAAACGTTTGTCCTCGAACGGACATAGAAAAGTACTTGAATCGGGGAAAAGATGGGGATACCAGCTCCGCATATCAGACTTGGACTCCCAGGTAGCTGCCTTCGGCAGGCTGACCTCTCTACTAAACACGAACCGAATGATAACTCTTCGATCTCAACTAACGAACCTGCCGGTCTAATATGGCTACCGGCTCCTTCTCATAGGTCAAATCCTTGTGTCCAACTGGATACTGCTAAAGTCGAACACATGGGTTGGATCGCTGTGATACTTCTGAAGCATAGACACATGAAACACTGGATGCACGACTGATATATTCGGTGGCAATGCAAGTCTGTAAGCCACCTCTCCCACTCTATCAAGGATCTCAAATGGACCGATGTACCTAGGGCTTAGCTTTCCCTTCTTCCCAAATCTCATCACACCCTTCATCGGCGACACTCGAAGCAACACCCACTCTCCGACCATGAATGCCACATTACAAACTCTATGGTCGGCGTAACTCTTCTGCTTGGGCTGAGCTGTACGAGGTCTATCCTGAATGATCTTAACCTTATCCAAGGCATCCTACACTAAGTCTGTACCTAACAATCGAGCCTCTCTCGGCTCAAACCATCCAACCGGCGATCGACACCTCCTACCATATAATGCCTCATAAGGGGCCATATGAATGCTCTACTGATAACTGTTGTTGTAGGCAAACTTAGCTAATGGAAAGAACTGTTCCCAAGAGCCTTCAAAGTCAATGACACATGCTCGTAGCATATCCTCCAAAATTTGAATAGTACGCTCGGACTGTCCGTCCATCTGAGGATAAAATGTTATGCTCAACTCAACCCTTGTGCCCAACTCAAGCTGAACTACCCTCTAGAAGTGCGAGGTAAACTGCGTACCTCGGTCAAAAATAATAGACACGGGCACACCATGAAGACGAACAATCACTCTAATGTAGATCTCTGCCAATCTCTCCGAAGAACTGCCATAGGGATGAAATGTGCTGACTTGGTCAGCCTATCCATAATAACGAAATCCATGGTGATACGCTCCCACTTCCACTCAGGAATCTCAATCTACTAAAGCAATCCACCGGGCCTCTGATGCTCGTACTTAACATGCTGACAATTCAAACACCGAGCTACATATGCCACAATATCCTTCTTCATCCACCTCCACCAATAGTGCTGCCGCAAATCCTGATACATCTTTGCGGCGCCCGGATGAATGGAGTACCGGGAACTATGGGCCTCCTCTAAAATCAACTCACAAAATCCATCCACATTGGGCACACAAATACGACCCTACATCCGTAAAAATCCATCATCACCAACTGTAACCTGCTTGGCACCACCGTGTCGCACCGCGTCCCTAAGGACACACAAATGAGGATCATCATACTGCCGATCTCGAATACGATCAAATAATGAAAGCGAGCAACTGTATAAGCTAGAACACGGTCGGGCTCGAAAACATCCAATCTCATGAACCGATTGGCTAAAGCATGAACATCCAAAGCAAGCGGTCTCTCCCCAACCGGAATATATGCAAGACTACCCATACTGGTGGACTTCCTACTCAAAGAAACGGCCACCACATTGGCCTTCCCCGGATGATATAAGATGGTGATGTCATAGTCTTTCAACAGCTCCAACCATCTCCTCTGCCTCAAATTCAACTCTTTCTGCTTGAACAAATATTGCAAACTCTTGTGATCTGTGAACACCTCACATGACACGCCATATAGATAATGCCTCCAGATCATCAGCGCGTGGACAATGGCTGCTAACTCCAAATCATGAACTGGATAATTCTTCTCGTGGATCTTCAACTAACGCGAAGCATATGCAATAACCTTGCCATCCTGCATCAACTCTGCACCAAGTCCAACCCCAGATGCATCACAATACACAGTATATGGACCTGAACATGTGGGCAAAATCAACACTGGCGCCGTAGTCAAAGCTTTGAGCTTCTGGAAGCTCGCCTCACACTTCTATGACCACCAGAACTGGGCACCCTTCTGAGTCAACCTAGTCATCGGAGCTGCAATGGACGAAAATCCCTCTACAAACCAACGGTAATAACCCGCCAAACCCAAGAAACTCTGGATCTCTGTAGCTGATGTGGGTCTAGGCCAATCCTTGACCGCTGAAATCTTCGTAGGATCCACCTGAATACCCTCCGCTGATACAACATGACCTAGAAATGCAAATGAACTCAACCAAAACTCACATTTCGAAAATTTGCCATATTACTGACTGTCCTTTAGAGTCTGGAGAACAACTCGAAGGTGCTCCTCGTACTCCTCCCGGCTGCGGGAATAAATTAGAATATAATCATTGAAGACAATCACGAAGGAATCCAAATAAGTCTTGAACACTCGGTTCATCAAGTCCATGAAAGCTGTTGGGGAATTGGTCAACCCGAATGACATTACTAAGAACTCAAAATGCCCATACCCTGTGCGAAAAGCTGTCTTAAGGACATCGGATGCCCTAATCCTCAACTGATGGTAGCCAGATCTCAAATCAAGCTTCAAAAATACCTTGGCACCCTGAAGCTAATCAAACAAATCATCAATCCTCGGCAACAGATACTTATTCTTGATGGTAACCTTGTTCAACTGCCGATAATCTATGCACATCCTCATCGACCTATCCTTCTTCTTAACCAACAACACCAGCACACCCCAAGGCGAGACACTAGGCCTAATAAAGCCTTTATCAAGCAAGACCTGCAACTGTTCTTTCAACTCTTTCAACTCTGGCGGGGCCATACGATATGGAGGAATAGAAATGGCTTGAGTTCCCGGAGCCAAATCAATGCAAAAATCAATATCCCTGTCGGGTGGCATACCCGACAGGTCTACAGGAAACACCTATGGAAACTTACGGACAATGGGCACAGACTCCATAGAAGGAATCTCGGCACTACAATCACGAACATAGGCCTAATAGGCCAAACATCCCTTCTCGACCATACGGCGAGCCTTCATATATGAGATAACCCTGCTGGAAGAATGACCAGGAGTCCCTCTCTACTCCAGTCGAGGCAACCCCGGCAATGCTAAGGTCAAAATCTTGGCATGACAGTCCAGTATGGCATGATAAGGCGACAGCCAATCCATCCCCAAAATAACATCAAAATCTAGTATATCAAGGAGTAGAAGATCTACACTGGTCACCAGACCACCAATAACCACTACACACGAACGGCAGACATGATCTACCACAATAGAATCACCCACCGGTGTAGAAACATATACAGGAGTACTTAGAGAATCACGAGGCATAATTAAATAAGGAGCAAAATAAGATGACACATAGGAATATGTGGACCCTGGATCAAATAAAATCGAAGCATCCCTTCTGCAAACTCAAACCATACATGTGATAACCGCATTGGAGGCCTCAGCTTCAGGTCTGGCAGGAATAGCATAACATCAGGGCTGGGCCCGACCAATCTGAACTACATCCCTGGACGACCTCCTGATGGCTGACCTCTACCTCTAGTAGCCTGACCTCCACCTCTAACTGCCTGACTTCCACCTCTAACACCTCGACCCCCACCTCTGGCTGGCTAAGCGGGTGGTGGAACACTTGGTGCGGGAACCATGACACGAGAACCCTGGTGCTGAGAACTGCTTGAGGCTCGAGGGAAAAATCTAGTAGTGTGCCCCAGACCACCACACGTATAACAAGATCTTGGTTGTTGAGACTGTTGGCCCTGAAACTGACCCTGACGACCTGAGTAACCACCCTGAAAACTCTAGAGCGGCGGTGCATTGATAGGAGCTGGTGGTGCACTGTAGGGCAACTGATCAGAATACTTCATGTGGGAACCACGGCCACCTGGAGCACTACGAGAAACCTGAAGTGCTAACTCAAATGGCCTCTACCAAAAGAATCTTTGCCTCCAGATGAGACACCACTGAACCGGCCAAAATTACGAGGCCTCTTATCAGACCCTTGACCATTTCCCTATGATAGAACCATCTCGACTCGTCTGGCCACATTGGTTGCATCTTGAAATGAAATATCACTCCCTTCCTCTCTACCCATCTGTAATCTGATCGGCTGAGCTAGTCCCTCAATAAACCTCCTCACCCTCTCTCGGTCGGTGGGAAGTATCATAATAGCATGATGGGCCAAGGTAATAAATCTGGTCTCATACTGAGTGACGGTCATAGAACCCTGCTGGAGACGCTCAAACTGCCTCTGATAATCCTCTCTCTGAGTGATAGGGAGAAACTTCTCTAGAAACAAATCGGAGAACTGGGCCCAAGTCAAAGGCGGTGATCCAGCTGGTCTAGCCAAACAATAATCACTCCACCAGGTCTTGGCGGGACCTGACAGACGAAAAGTAGCAAAGTCGACCCCATTGGTCTCCACTATCCCCATGTTCCTTAGAACCTCGTGCCAGCTATCCTAATAGTCCTGGGGTTCCTCTGAAGATGCACCGCTATAAGTAGTAGTAAACAGCTTGGTGAACCGGTCCAACCTCCACAAAGCATCAGCATACATAGCTGCTCCATCACCGGTCTGAGCCACAATACCCGGCTGAACTACCCCAACTGTCTGAGGTGCTGGAGTCTGGAACTGAGAAGCCAATTGCTCCGCAGTGCGAGTAGCGGGAGTTTAGGCTCCTCCCCCAGCCTGAGAGATGGCTGGTGCTGTAGGAAGTAAACCTTCCTGAGCAACGCTCTCCATGAGGCCCAGTAGACGGACCAGAGCATCCTGGAGTACCGGCATGGCAATGAACCCCTCGGGAACATGAGCTGGTCCAACCGGGACTGTCTGGGCAGGAACCCCATCAGCAAACTCTACCTGAGGCTCCGCCACTAGGGCTGTTTCTCTGGGCTGAGCTCTGCCCCTGCCTCGGCTTCATCCTCGGCCCCTCATAGGAGTTGCAACTCGAGACTCGGCCTGCTGATCAGTGGATGAAGAAGCACGTGCTCTCGCCATCTGCGAGAGAATAGAGTAGAAATTCAATTAGTATTGAGAAATCAAATCACACGATAGAGAAAAATAGACGTGAATTAATTCCTAAACTCTGTAGCCTCTGGGGGATAAAAATAGACATGAATTCATTCCTAAACTCTGTAGCCTATGGGGGATAAAAATATACATCTCTGTACCGATCCCTCAAACTCTACCAAGCTTGTCCGTGAATTGTGATACCTAAAACCTAGTTCTATGATACCAACTTGTCACGACCCGAATTTCCCACCGTCAGGACCGTGATGGCTCCTAACATTGAACATGCTAGGCAAGCCAACGTTAATGTTTATTTACCTTATTCATTTATTTTTAACAAATAATAAGTGATATACAAATTAGCGGAAATAAGAGTGCAAAAGAAAATAAAGTCTAACAACTTGATTAAATGCCATTACGAAAATCATAATACTAAACCCAGAATTTGGTGTCACAACTTCACCGACTGTCTATGAGTACAACATATAAAGGTCTGAACAAAATAAATACATTTGTCTCAGAATAAAGAACAACATAATGGAAATAAAGTAGGAAGAGACGCCAAGGCCTGTGGACGCCTGCAGGACAACCTCGGAATATCCAAATGGACTGAAGGCAGCCTCCTCACTCTAAGGTCTGTAGGGTCCTGTACCGGGATCTGCACAAAAGTGCAGAGTGTAGCATCAGTACAACCGACCCCATGTACTGAGTAAGTGTCGAGCCTAACCTCGGCGAAGTAGTGACGAGGCTAGGACACGACAACCAGCTAAACATGTGCAATTTAATCATATGTGGAGAAATAATAACAACAAGAAATAAGCAGCTAAATATAAGAAAAGAGGAACATGCTGAGGGAGGAAATGTCAAATAATGGAAATAACAAAGTAAAACAATCAATTAGATATCAATTTAAACAATAGAAGTAACAACACAAAAAAAGAAACAAGTGCACGGCATCACCCTTCGTGCTTTTAATCGCATCCTCACCAAATAATGAATAGAATGCACGGCATCACCCTTCGTTCTTTTACTCTCATCCTCACAATAAATCAATAGAAACAACACGACATTACCCTTCGTGCTTTTAAATTCATAACACGACACGGCATCACCCTTCGTGCTTTTACTCACATCCTCACAATATTATACACAGCATCACCCTTCGTGCTTTACACTCTTCCTCACCCAAGCAAATCAATAACGGCAATCCGGCAAGGAAATCAACAATATAAAATAATAATAAGAACCATAATGTCCCGGCAAGGGAGCCAACAGTAGAATCAATATCATCCCGGCAAGGGAAACAGCGATAACCAATCCCACTTAGTTATTCAATTTCACGAAATAATTCTCAACTTGAACCAATACTCGACAATGATCAATACCAAGGAAAATTCTACCGACATGAATAATCATTAAATTAAACTCAAGTAATGTTTAATGAAAAATCACATAAAGTTCAATATTCGACTCACGGGCATGCTTGACACCAACGTATAGATACTCGTCACCACACCTATACGTTGCATATTATACTAACACGTGGAATATAAGATACAATACCTATTCCCTCAAGCTAAGGTTAAGCCAAACACTTACCTCGAATTCCACGGCCAAACTCAAGCCTCAATTACCGCTTTCCCTCTAGAATTCACCTCCAATTCAAATTGTATCTAGACATAATTAGCTTAACAATATCAATAAATTCTAAATAATTCAACCCGAATGTTTAATTATGAGTTTTCTATCATTTTTCCCAAAAAGTCAAAAATCGACCCTGGGCCCGCTTAGTCAAAACACGAGGTTCAGACCAAAACCCGATCACCCAATACCCCCGAGCCATAATATATAATTAGTTTCGGAATCCGACCCCCAACCGAGGTCTAAATTCCTAAATTTTCAAAATCCCTAATTTCTACCCCTTCAAGAACAAGATTTAGGCCTAGAAATCTAATGAGTATTAATGGAAAATGAAGAAAACGAGTTTAAGAACACAAACCTAGAACTTGGTGGTGAAATCCCTCTTCAAAGATTGCCCCTAAGCTTCCTTGGTTTTGAAAATATGAAGTTATGGCTAAAATCCTGTTTTTCTACTGTTTTAAGTGGGCTAGACAGATCTTCTACGCGTTCACGTGAGGTCTGCCGCGTTCGCGTACGCTCACCCCCCTGGCCTTCGTGTTCGCGTGCCTCAGGACGCATTCGCATAGGGTCCCAGCTCCCCCATCCCTAGCTCCTTTTAAACAGTGTGTTCGCGAGGGCCTAGACGCGTTCGTGTCAGGGCCAGTGCATCCGCATAGAGTACCCAGACCCCTTTCCCCGCTTGTCGTTCATGTTTGCATGAGTTACCACGCGTTCGCATAGAGTAAAAAATCTGAAACAGCACCCTCACCAGATTTTCTAAGTCCAAAAACACTTCGACGCCTATCCGAAACTCACCCGAGCCCTCGGGACTCCAAACCAAACATGTACACAACCTTAAAAATATCCTACGGACTTACTCGTGCGATCAAATCACCAAAGTAACATCTTAAATGACGAATTTAGCATAAAATCAAAGGAAAATCTCAAGAACTTTCAAAGTTTCAAATTTCACAACTATGGGTCCGAATCACGTCAAATGACCTTCGTTTCTTACCAAATTTTACAGGCATCACTCAAATACTATATTAAACCTATACCGAGCTCCGGAACCAAAATACGGGCCCGATACCATCAATTTCAAATATAATCAAATTTCTAAAAACTCTTATAATTTCAGTAAAATAATTTTTTTCAAAAATTTATTTCTCGGGCTTGGGACCTCGGAATTCAACTCCGGGCATACGCCCAAGTCCCATATTTTCCTACAGATCCTCCGGGGCCGTCAAATCATGGGTCCAGGTCCGTTTACCCAAAATATTGACCGAAGTCAACTTAAATTCAATTTTAAAGGCAAAATTAACATTTTTCTTTGTTTTTCATATAAAAGCTTTCTGGATATACGTCCGGACTATGAACGCAAAACGAGGTGAGATAAAAGGAGGTTTTCAAGGCCTCGAAGCACAGTTTTGACTTATAAAATGAGAGATGACTTTTTGGGTCATCACAACTTCTGCAACCACTCATTCATATCTGCGGGCTCGCAGATACGGTCAATTTTGGCACATGCGACCTTCACTAGTCCAACCCAAATACACACATATGATAAAATGGTCTGCACCTGCAGACTTTCCCTGGGCTCTCCCACTTCGCTTCTATGACCCTTCAGCTGCACCTGCGGCTCCGCATCTACAGTCAAGCCTAGCGGAGATACGATTACACCAGAAACCAAAGACCTTTAGCAATCCTTTCCAAATTTATCCGTGCTCCATCCGAATCACACTCAGGTCCCCTAGATCCCATCCAAACCTACCTACAAGTTCGAATGATCTCAAATCTTGAACACAAGTCATAAATGACACAACAGGTCTCTTCCAACTTCCGGAACTGAAATTTGAGCTCGATATCAACAAAGTCAACTCTCTGTCAAACTTCTCAACCTTAAACTTTCCATTTTTTGTATAACTAAGAGGCTTAAAGAAGTGATGTTTCTGTACGGAATTTTTTTTTTTTTTTGCATAATAAGTTGCTTAGTGTTAGGATAAATCTACTTTTTTGAATTTAAATTTCTGTTAGATTTGATTGAGTTGTTGAGATATTTTAGCCTTTTTGAATTATTGATATGAAGATCTTTCTGTAGATTATGTTCTTAAGTTTTCTATTTAAAGATATCTATTCTAATAAAAAAGCAGAGATATTTTCAACCAACATTTTTAATCTTATTACTACCTATCCTTTAAAAAATCCAACATGAAAAATATGTGTGTGTAGTATTTGTATGTTAGGTCCTTATTGTATTGTCCATTTATTCCAATAATTTTGTTATTTTTGACATTTTTATTGGCCGACACTGGAAGTCATTTTCCTGTTAGATGGTGTGAATGTTATTATTAAATCAATCCTTTACGTGAAAGGTAAGTAGATTTATTGGCTATAAAAAACTGTTAACAAGAATATTAAAAATATTGATTGAAAATGTCTCTATTTTTTTATTAAACATAGTGGCTTTAAATATCCAAATTGACAACATAATATGTAGAAAATTCTGCATAACAAGAATTTTAAAAAGCAAAAATATCTCAACAACCCAAAAAATCTAGCCAAAATTTAAAATTTAAAAAGCAGATTCATCCTAAAACTAAGGAACTTATCATGCTTAAAAAATACAACAGTAACTGAAGCAAATATTCAATACTCCTCATTTGCATCAGTTGATAAAATCTTTAAAATAAGTGCTCTTTCTCACTTAGTGTTTCTCTTTTTTGTACGTGAGGATTGTGTGAGCATCTTTGAACACATGGCCTGTTTGTTTGCAAATATCATATATTGCATCTGGTCTCCACCCAAAAAAAAATTTAGTTGTGTTTTCTTTTTGAAGTATTTACAAAGAGGATAATTAACCTTATTTTATTTTATTTTGTGCATAAAAAGCATCCTCAATAATCATGTCTTGTCTGAAGTAAAAGTTACAGAGGCGCCCCGCCCTTATTAACTTATACCCATTTTTTAAATTTTTTTAACAAGTACCCGTTGTTCAAACCAATTCAGACATTTTTCTCCTCTTTCTTCTTCTTCTTCTTCTTCTTCTTCTTCTTCTTCTTCTTCTTCTTCTTTTTCGGGTAATAGTGTTTTATATGGTATTTGTGAATATATTTTAAGGTAGTTTATGATGTTTTACAGTTGTGACTTGTTACAACAACAATAACAACCTAGTAGAATCCCGTTAAGTGGGGTCTGGGGAGAGTAGAATATACGCAGACCTTACTCCTATCCCTAAAGGATATAGAAGTTGTTTCCAGAACAGTTGTGAGTTGTTGTGGCGCTTTATTTTTTTATTATTGCATAGGATTTCTTCTTTTTATTTTTTTTAATTGCAAAATAGGTTTGTTAGATTTATTTTTGTAAAAATTGATGATTGGAGTTTGCTCTTAATGATATTTGGAGGTTATATTTCAAATTTGAGCTCAATTGGAGTAGATTTAGGTATTAATTCATACATTGGATTGTTAAAATTTGAAGAACAAATTTCTGTTTCTGGGCAATTTACACTTGTAACGACCCGACTGGTCGTTTTGAGAGTTATAGTATCGATCCTCTATTTACTGCTTCCACTGTATCTTTTTCTACTTATGTGACTTGTCGAGAGGCTTTGTTCGTGGTTTCTGAGTGTATTGGGACACTTAGTCCCTAAAACGGAAGTTTAAGTTCTAGGATTTTGAACGTAGTTGGAACTGTGTGAAGACGACTCCATAATGGAGTTTTGTTGATTTTTTTTAGCTTCGTTAGGTTAGGAGCGGGTTCAGATTGTGTTTTGGAGGTCTAAAGCTGAATTAAGCTTGAAATGGCGAAACTTGAATTTTTGGGAAGCATGGCTGGCAGTGGACTCTTTGATATCGGGGTCGATTCTAATTTCGGAAGATGGAGCAGTTCTATAAGGTTGGATATGACTTGTGTGTAAATTTTAAGGTCAATCGGACATGGTTTGATAGGTTTCGGCATCGGTTGTCGAAGTTGGAAGTTTCAAAGTTCATTAAGTTTAATTGGAGGGTGATTCATGTTTTAGCGTTGTTTGATGCGATCTGAGGGATCGACTATGTTCATATGGTGTTTTAGGACTAGTTTGTATGTTTGGTTGGGGTCCCGGGGGTCTTGGGTGAGTTTCGGATGCTTAACAAATTGAAATTTGACTTGTGTAAATTGTTGAAGCATTGTTGTTTTGGTGTCACCGCACCTGCGGTGGGGTTGGCCGCAGATGCGAACTCGCAGGAGCAAGTGTGTGCGTGCAGGTGCAAGGCTGGCTTGGCCCAGCTGGGGGCGCAGGTGAAAAAAGAAATCTGAATCTGCTCATCGGAAGATACGGAAAAATGACCGTAGAAGCGAAAAGGGACGGCCTGGGGCAGGGATCGCAGATGCGGAAGGTCATACACAGAAGCGGTCCTGCAGGTGTGAGCCATGGTCCGCAGAAACAGAACTTTAGACTTCAAGTGGAATATGCACATGTGATGGAATTTCCGCAGGTGCGACTGGGAGGCCCGCAGATGCGAAATCGATGGCACACTTCTATTCCGGGGACGAGTATGTGTTCTTCAAGACAGTGACGGGCTCTTCGGTCGTCCGGACCCATATCTGGTAAAAGTGGTGGCATGGTTGTCCCCACACCCCCTTATCATGCGTTTCTGTGGGAGCAGTGGGTAGAAAAGGGCCAAGTTCGAGGGTATTATCCCATTTTCAATTTTGGAACTTTGAGAGCTCGGATTAAGGCGATAATTCATTGATATTTTAGAGAGAACTTTAGGGTAATGATTCTTAACTCGTTTATAGTTGTATTCCATTAATCTAGAGTTGATTTCATCATTAAATTAAGGAATTTGGGTGAGAAATTTGGGGGAAAAGGTTGGAAGTTCTTCAACTAAGTTTTTGAGTTTTGATTGGGATTTTTATATCGAATTTGGATAATTTTGGTACGAGTGAGCTCGTGAGTGAATGGGTGTTCATATTTTGTGACATTTACTTGATTCCGAGACGTGGGCCCGAGGAGGCTTTTAGGATGATTTTTGAATTTATTGTTAGAGTCTTGAATTCATTAATTAGCTTAGCCTATTATAGTTATAATTATGACATGTAATTCTGTTTGTCTAGATTTGGGCTATTCAGAGTCGGATAATCGAGGGAAAGGCATTCTTACGGATTGATTTGAGCTTGGTTCGAGGTAATTGGCTTGCCTAACCTTGTGTGGGGGAAATACCCTAAGGATTTGGTACTGTTGTGATATGTGAGCGTCGTGTACGTGAGGTGAAGAGTACACACGGGCTATTTGTTATAACACCCAATTTTATTGAGTAGCAACCTGTTTTCATTTTAAATTGAGTTATACCATTTTATTGAGTAGTAATTTGTTTTCATTCTTAATTGAGTTATACCAACATGTGTAGTTATCTTGTTTACTCTAATATCGCATGTCTACGTGATTTAAAAGCTTATTTGAACTCTGTGAATCATGCCTAGTTCATTTCCTGTTTTTCCTTATTCTTTATTAGTATTAACTGTAGAATTTTGTTGTTAACTATTGTATTTATCAGTTTGAGCTGTGTGTTTACTTTTGAGACTATGAGGCAGTTCCTCGGAATTTCTCCCTATACATTTACTTTTGAGACTACGAGGCGGTACCTCAGGAGTTCTCCCTGCACATTTACTTTTGAGACTGCAAGGCAGTACCTCGGGAGTTCTCCCTGTATATTTACTTTTGAGACTACGAGGTGGTACCTCGGGAGTTCTCCCTGCATGTTCACTTTGGGACTATGAGATGGTATCTCGGGAGATCCCATGTTGTTTACCCATGTGTGTTGTACCGCTATGTTGTTGTATTTTCCTTTTGTTAAATTCCAATCTTTTATACTATTATATTCTCCTGCTTATTTATGATATACTAGTGGGCCTGACCCGACCTCATCACTACTCAACCGAGGTTAGGCTTGGAACTTACTGGGTAGCGTTGTGGTGTACTCATGCTACCCTTCTACACATGTTTTATGTGCAAATCCAGGTTCTCCTTATTATCAGCCACGTCATCAGTGAGCAACGACAGTTAGAGACTTCAAGGAAAATCGGCCACGTCCGCAGAAATCTGAGTCTCCCTCTATTCTCCCCTATGTCAAATACCTCTATATTTATTTTATTAGACTCTGGTGTATAGAGATACTATCTTTCCTCTGTAGCTTGTGACTTATGATGTTTGGGGTTTTGGGAAGGCTGTGAATTTCTAGGATATTAGTTGTTGTACATACCGAGCAGCGTTGTTACTAGTTATTCAGTTATCTATTGCTATTAGTTTTTAAGCTTTATATTCATTTCTTTTTTTTATTATTTTCGAAATTTGTTAGGCTTACCTAGTGGTAGAGACTAGGTACCGTCGTGACAATTTACAGAGGGAGTTTTGGGTTGTGACAACACTTCATATCTATTTGGCCTTAAGTGTAACGACCTGACTGCTCGTTTTGAGCTCTAGCATGTCGTTCAGCGGTTTGAAGTCATGAGCAGCTCCATTTCAGGTATTATGACTCGTAGGCGTGGTCGGAGTTGAATTTCGGGAAGTTCGGAGTCAAATTGGAAAGAAAATTCTCATTTCAGAAGCCTTAAGTTGGAGAAATTGACTAAGATTGGAATTTTGAGTAAACGACCTCTGAATCAGGATTTGAAGGTTCCTGCAGGTTCGTATGATAATTTCGGACTTGGGCGTATATTCATATCGGGTTTTTGATAACCCGGGGACGTTTCAGTGTGTATTGTGGAAGTCAGCATTTTTGAAGAAATTTCCTAAGTTTGGCTTGAAGCGCATTTCAGTGATATTGATGTCTGTTTGGGATTCCGAGCCTGCGAATAGCTCCGTATGGTAATTCTGGAGTTGGGAGCGCGATTGGAAGTGAATTCGGATGTCCGTAGGTCATTTTGAAGTCATTTGGCTAAAGATAGAAATTTGAAGATTTTTGAGAAATCCGAAAGGAAGTGAAAATTTTGATATCGAGGTCGGAATGCGATTCCAGAAGTTGGAGCAAGTCCATAATGTCGAATATGACTTGTGTGCAAAATTTGGGGTCAATCAGACGTGATTTGATAGGTTTCTACATCGGATGTGGAAGTTTAAAATTTCAAGTTCATAAAATTTGAATTTTAATGCGATCTGTGGTTTCGATGTTGTTTGATGTGAATTGAGGCCTCGAGCAAGTCCAAATTATGTTTTGGAACATGTTGGTGTAGTTGGACAGGGTCCCGGGGGCCTCGGGTGGATTCCGGGTGGTTAACGGACCAAGTTTGGAGTTTGAAGAATGGTGAGGTTGCTGTCATCTGGTGTGACCGCACCTGCGAGGCTTTGGCCGCAGGTGCGGCTTTGGCGCCGCAGGTGCGAAATTTTGGTGGCTTGGCTGGGAGCACAGGTGCGATGTAATTTCCGCACCTGTGAAGGCGCAGATGCGGATAATGGCGAGCAGGTGCGAGTTAGGGCTGGAGCTGAGGGAATCGTAGGTGCGAGAAGTGGATCGCAGGTGCGAATATCGGCCTGGGCAGAATGTTTTAAAACGGGATTTCTTGGCCATTTCTTCATTATTTCACTTGGCATGGACGATTGTGGGGAGCTTCAAGGAGGGGTTTTCGTCAAGGATCACAAGGTAAGTTATTCTGACTCATCTCAAGTTAAACACAAGGTATATGCATGGATTAAAACATGAAAAATTGTGGAAAACTGAGAATTTTGAAGAAAACCTAGAAAATTTGGTTATTTGGATTTTAGCCACGAATTAGCATGAATGTTTGAGTAAATTGTATGTTTAAACTAGTAAATCTATGGGTAGGATTTATCTTCGAGAAATTTCGGATTCCGGGCATGTGGGCCCGAGGGCATTTTTGTCAATTCCTTGAGCGAAGATAGGAGTTTATATAATTTGAATTATTAACAAATATTGAAGTATATTTTCATTGGGTTTCCGTTATTTTCTTAGTTTTGGGGCGTTGTGCATCAATTGGAGTCGTCGGGAGCGCTTGGAAGCCGGTTATGGAATTTCGGATCGAGGTAAGTCTCCTTTCTAACTTTGTGAGGGAGAATTGTCCCCTAGGTGAACTAATTAAATATGTGCTACTATCTGCTGGGGCTACGTACCCACGAGGTAACGGGAGTCCGTGCGTAGCTACTATTATGCGATGTCCGGATAGTCTAGGACCCACTAGCATGCCTTAGGTGTTGTACACGTGATGCTGCCAATAATATTAGACTGATAATGCTATTGAATTGGTAATTTATTTTCTAAGAAGACTAGAGTGTACCTTTCTTAATCATTTAAAAAGAGAATTGATTCCTTCGTGGATAATTGTGTTCCTGATAAGGTTATATTATTGGATATTATTAAGCTTGGCAAATGAGTTTCAAAATAATGATTTAAATGCTATTTTTCGTGTTCCTTTAAGAAGAATTTTACCACTTTCCTGGTAACTATTTTCTTGATAAAAATGTAGACTTATTGTGTGAATATGTGTATCTATGGGTGCCTGGTGCGCATGTATGATTCGCGAGCAGGATAACCCTGTAATTATGTATAACCGCGTCGCATGATCGATTCGCGAGCGGGGCAGATAGATGCATCTATGGTTCGAGCCGTTCGACCCTCGGCAGTGCATAATTTATTATTGTTGGTCCGTGCCATTCGACCCTCGGTATTGCTTGCGCATGATATTTACTGCGTATTTGCTGTGATTTTACCTAATTACTGGCCTGGAAATTTTAAGTTGTCGACTCAATGACAGAGATTTAAAGTTATTAAAATTTTGGAAGAAGTTGTTCATTCCCGTTGATTATTTGTTATTTGATTAAATCATCCATGTTTTATTATTCGTTATTGAAATGACAAAGATTTGAAGTATTAAATGTGGAAGGGTTGATATTATTTATTCCTGATTTTAAATAAATTGCCTATGACATTCATGCTTAGTGTCTCACTTGATTATACTAAATTTACCTCTAGCAAGTGTCAAATCGACCTCTCGTCACTACCTCTCCGAGGTTTGGCGGGATACTTACTGAGTACACGTTGTTTTCGTACTCATGCTACACTTGCTGTGCATTTTTATTGCACAGGTACTTTCATAGTGATGTGGCTGGTTTGGAGACTTAGGCGAGCTGCATCATCCGGAGGCGATCCGCAGCTGACAGAGTCTCCCTCATATTGTATTTATTTTCATTTTAAATCCCTTGTCCAATTTGTATTTCGGACAAGCTTTGTAGTATTTGTGAAATTCTTAGAACTTGCTCATGCACTTGTGACACCGGGTTCTGGGATGTGTATGGGATGTATTCTATAAAAATGGAATATTAAACTGTCGTATTTAATTAACGGATTTTTGTTTAGTTATTACGTAATAAGTTAAAGGTAATGATTTCAAAAATGTTAAAACAGGAATTTATTTCAACTAATTAATGATTGGCTTGCCTGACGATGGTGTCCAGCGCCATCACGACCTTAATATATTTTGGGTCGTGACAACATGGTATCAGAGCACTAGGTTCCCTTAGGTCTCACGAGTCATGATCAAGTCTAGTAGAGTTTTGCGGATCAGTACGGAGACGTCTGTACTTATCTTCGAGAGGCTATAGGGCTGTTAGGAGTACTTCCCTTCTTGATTCCTCATCGTGCGATTCGATTCCTTTAAGGCTTATGCCTATGTTTCATCTTACTCAATCTTATACGTCGCGAAGCGCTTGCTATGAATCGGGAATTTGAGGAATTGAAATGGTGCTACAGATATGGTGCGAGATATTTTCCATGTGTAATTATTTGGAGCATTTGTTGTAACCTGATAGAAGGATAATATGTTGTTTTAGCTCAGTAGTTGTGTTTCTGAGAGCCTTAAGGCTATGCTCAGGTTGCTTACGATGGATTATCGTGCGATGTCGATATGATGATAGAATGCTTGCCCATATCTTGGGGGTGATGAATGGCTTGAAGGGAGGTCTTCTCAGGACGTGATTTCGAGATTTCAGTATTTTAGTTCCGGCAGAGGAAAGGCATTTGGATTATGAATGGTCAGGTTTGGATTGATAAAGTAGTAAGACTAGGTGTTTTCAAATAAGGTGGGATATGCACCTGTGATGTGATGTCGTCGTCACTGATCGAATGGAATATGTTAAGTTTGTCGGTGCTATGGTTTCTTCAGTTGCATGGGGTCCGAGTATTGTGAAGAAGTATTGAAGAAGCGGATGTCAGAGACCGTGAGGCGCGGTGGTTCAGTCATGGATAAGTGTTGTTAATGAAGGAAGCTCGAGATAGATGATCTTTGGAGAGTTTGAAGTCGTGGCGAACTGCTGGTTTAAGAGCTGCAGAGAATGATATTGAATTGAGGCAAAAATTGGGCAGCATACGATGAAGGAAGATATGTGAAAAGTGCTAAGCGGTGGTTCCCTTTTCTAAAAGGCCAGGTGTAAGGAACGGAAATCAGGTAGTTGTTTAAAGGAATGATATTAACAAGTGGGAGAGTGGCAGCATAGTGCAAGAGTTTAGTGGTAAGACAGCTGCCTATCTTGAGGGAAAGTTTGAGAGTTTTAGTGGATGGCGATTGGGTATACGAGCTTAAGTTGAAATATGGGTTATTTCGGCAGAAGGTTAGATACAACAAGGAGGAGTTTTTAGGAATGAAGAAGGACGCAATGTGGCAGTGAATTTGAAGATGTTGTTGCACATTTAATAGACGTCCATGAGGAGCGGGAGGACTAGTAAAGTTGGTAGAGGAAAAAGGGCGCGGGATAGGGTATTGATGTTGTAGAGATTGTGCAGTACAGCGTCGTTGGAAGGTGTCAGTTGGTGATTTCCACAGGTGGGTTATCTCCTGTGAGTAGGTTAGCGGTTGTGTGGTTGGCCAGTTTCTATGAGGGATTCTAGTGGCTATTCGGTAGGAGGCAGAATGTGTTAATGATGCTAGGGGATTTGAGTAGTTAGGGAGTGCTAACAAGAGAATTTGGAAGGATTGGACGGATTGGTTAAGCAAAATCATGTTAACAAAGGAGAAAGAATCTCAGCAGGGTCTAGAGTGGTGCAAGTAGTAGCTTCGAGCTAAGTGGGGGAATCCCACCACCTGCAGTTGGGTTGCAGGATTGTGTTATCATAGGGTTGCGGATTGTCGGCGTGTTGGAAAGTTATTTCAACTAAGGGGGAAGGAGTAAAATGGCGATCGTGCGTGGGATTTGATGAATGTGTGAAAAAGTTAGCCCTGTCGGACCAGGGTTAGTCTTTGAAAGATTCAGAATTTATGCTTAAGGCATAGGCGAGTTGTTAGGGTAGTGACTCAGTCATGCTTCATTGAAAAGGATGTTCATGTGCTAGAAAAGCCTTGGAGTTTATTGTATTCGGGGCCAGTCAGAGTGGGTGACTCTCAATAGTAGTCCTAGTGAATTCAAAAGTTAAGAACGCGGTGTTTAAGGGTTAAAGGGCTGTATGATTAAGAATTTAGCTTTTGAAGCGTAATTTCAGAGAGAGGGGAAATGATTGGAGTGCTCCATGTTATTTTCAGCGTGCAGGATAGTATTGGAGGAGTGAGAGAAATAAACTCCGTGTTGTAGAAATATTATCAGGAGGGTATGAGACGGGTTGCAGGATTTAGGCAGCATGGTCTCGTGAATCAAGGTCACTCGGGATGAGTGAGGGTTGAGTTTTCTATGAGTTGAAGGAAGTTACTATTATTCCTAAGGAAATTGAAGATGATTAAAAGAAGATAGATTGATTAGCCATGGTTGAAATGGCATATGTGCGGCAGTGATCAGTTTTGTCAGTGTGATTGAGTTATGCGTGTGGTTTGACAGTGTGTGCGAGGTTTGACGGCCGCCGTAACAGATTTGATTTGGGAGCATTTGAGTGCTATGTCTTGTCTGGTGTAGGAAGATCCCGGAAGGTTTATGGTGGTTCAGACCACTACTTAAGGATTTGCATGTTGGGTGATTGTGAGAATTCACTTGAGTGTTGTTATTGTCCTCTTGAATTGAGGTAAGTAAGAAGTCTCTATATGATAAGGTGTTTTCCCTATTAGTGGCTCAGGATTTATGATGTAATTCTTGCGCTATCTCATATTGGCATGTTAGGTGCGGTAAGCAGTATGTAACTAGAAGTAAGGAATCGAGATTGTGGTTCGGTGTTAACAAGGATGTCATGAGCTCAGATAAGCAAGAAAAAGTGATTTGGAAGTTCAGAGTGAACTGGTGTTAACTTCTGTGTCACCTAAGATCGATATTCGGTGGAAGAGGCTTTGCATCCTAGTTATGGGTTCTTGATTTGTTTTACAGCGTTAGTGTGGCCAGTGGTGGATGTGCAGACTTTCTACCTTGTGTGGAAGGTCATGGGAGCATGACCACAGGAAGATTGTATAAGTGTGACATGTAGTCACCTGATTGGTTGAAGATTTAGACCAAGTATAAGGAAGTGCAATATTGCTTGTTTGAGAATTTATGCCTGGAGGGCGTTCGATTCATTCGGTTGTGGATTGTGGGGTGTTTGTCTCGGCTATGATGGTTGTTCGTGCGTGTTATGAGAGGAAGTGGGTTAATATGGACCCAGGTAAAAGCTATTAGCCTAGTTCGGT
>ML415039.1:1151-32085 GCA_005239525.1 Nicotiana knightiana
CGTATTTTCCGACGTTTATGCTCTCATTTAGCTCGGCTTCCATTTCCAACTCACCTACACATTAAATAAACTCCATTAGGCACATACGACGTGTATTTTTATCATTAAAGCACATAAAATGCAAGGTATATAATGCTTAAAATCATGAATTCTAGCCACACATCAGTAACTGTCAGCAATTGTATATAGAGAAGATATGCATGAATAGCCAAGTTAGGTTACATGGACTAACATATAGATGAGATACGTACCATGAATAATTTCATCAAGTAGGGCATCATATAGAGATGATATGCATAAAAGGCATGTATACTCTCCGGAAATAACATATAGAGAAGATACACATTGAAAATTATGTATACATCCAAGTAGTTTGTATATAAATAAGATACACAAAATCCAACCATTAATCAGTTTTCTATAATCCATGTGTACATCATCAAGGAGAAACATGAGAGGATGATCCTAGGGGAATGAATCCTTATCCACATTGTGTACGGACAAATCACGTTCCATAATCACGACTACTGCTCGGACCACTCACGTGCTATAGCAACTCAAACCGCATGAACCATTCACGTTATATCAATTTAGTCCATCACGTATAACGCATATGCAAAAATACTTGCAATCAACAAAAATCGAATCACGTACTCATGGACTAATAAATATCATGCTAAGGTGTATGCATGTGTGAAGTGGACAATTACATCTCAGGCTACACGAGTACGCCATACAATAATGAATATCATGTTCAAACCGGAAATCAACACCTACACATGATCTATAGAATAATTCAAGATATTCACATAATCATACAAAGTTAATAATCATGATAGCAATAAGCACAACATCCAAAACAAGGCATGATATACCCTAGAGACAACTCTAATGATAAATCATACATTGTGTTTACCTTGAAAATGGTAATTACAATTATATTTGATTATGTGGTTCTACAAATACGTGATCTATTTTAATATACCGGTTGTTTAGGAAGTAGATGATGAGTGTGAAGTGAGAAAAATGAAATAACAGCAAAATGAAATGATATTACGCATACCGAGTAACAGAGAGACTGGTTTTGAGGGTGGTCGGAAGGGCCTCGAGGTCGATCTCTATAAGCTTGACTAGGGGCTATCAATAACAATATAACAGTATTGAATGCCTTAATAATGGCCTATTTATGATCAATAATAGGTAATAAATGAAGAATAATTCAAGAACACAATAAATGAGAAGCAATAAATCAATCAAGAAATTGTAGAGAATGTTTTAGTTAGAGAGCAGCGGACGTTCTTGTTCTTGTATTGAATATCATCTATGTTACAAAGTGAAAAGGGTCCCCTTTATATATGAGGGTGAATCCCAATATAGCAAATGTGTAACTAATGCAAAGAGATATGGTTGGTACATCCATTTAATGCCACGGTACGGGCTTGTACTATTTTGTGTATTTCGTCAGCTTTAACCACGTGCCCCTTTGGAATTTCCTGCCTTTCTATGCTGACCTTCGATTTTTACTGCCTCGAGGTCGAGGACCTTTGATATGCCCCCTCCATGCCAAAACATGAACCTTCGAGCCTTTTGATCGTTGAAATGACCGTAAAATCGGGCTTTCCGATTTTAGCCGTATACACATTGCACTAGTATATATGATCGTCACGTCACATACACTTCGATTCTCAAAAATTCTAATTAGACAATTAAGGTCATTTCCTAAGAGTGTTACACCCTGCAGTATTATATTACGACGATGTTACACCCTATAGTATTGTATGTTGAATTTGTCGTAAGATAATTGACATCATTTCAAGAACAAGATTATTTTGAGATTATAAGTATTATGTTATTTCAAACAAGTGATAAGTAAATTCGTGATAGTGAGAGGGTAAGCGAGTTGAAGAAAATGAGTTTCGTCGACGTTTGACAATTTCGGATAAAATACGGTCCAAGCTATAATACCGCATATTTATTGACTAATGCCATACAAGGTACCACATGACCATGATAGCAATATGTATAAGGTGTGTTAAAAGTGAGCAGTATTTTATGTAATTTGAGATAATTCTTAATTATGTGGATATTTGGTAAATTGTGGATTTTTTGGGGAAGATTAGCAATTAATCAAGAATTTTTGGGTGATTAATTAAGGCTTTGGATAAGCGTTAAACGTGGAAACCCACTTATGACTCTTAAAGTCCATGTTATAAGGTGGCAAATGAAGAAAGATTGGCGGTTTAGTCATCAAAAGTGTGGGGCCCACACCTAAAGAATTAAAAACCATTCTAATTCATTTTGTATCTCTACAAGGAAATGGAAAACATCACCAATTCATAAAATGGAGATGTTTCTTTAATACTACATGTTGCAACGCTTCTTTAATACATGTTGCAAGGGTTCTTTAATACATAATCTCCAAATAACGAGCCTTCAGCAAAAGAATTTATCCAAAGAAATTTCAAGACTAATCCGTCACAAAAAAATGTTAGAAACGAGTTTTTAATCCGGGAAACTTACCTCCACTGAAGACCCTTGAATTCCTCCTTCAATTTGCTGTCAAACCGCTCAACCCGCATGCAACAATGGAAGAAATGCCCAAAATTTTGCGGAGGCACCAATTTATCCTTTCTGTCCAGCTAGTCCGCACCTGCAGACCATATTTCGCACCTACGGACCCGCATCTGCGGTCCTAGGTGCACACTTGCAAAATCCCACTAACAGTCCAAACTTCGCTCCTACGATGCCTCACCCGCACCTGCGAAGGCCCATGTTTCGCACTTGCGGACTCCTCCGGCCGGGCCTTTTCTCGCAACTGCGCAATGATCTTCGCTTCTGCAGCTATCGCACATGCGGATCCCTTTCCACAGGTGTGGCCACACCAGCAAAAACACACCAACAACAATTTTTCTGTAATTTCCTAAGTCCAACCCTCTGTTAACCATCCGAAATCAATACCAAGCCCCTTGGGGCCCCAAAAAAACACACCAACACATCCCATAACATCATTCAAAATTAGTCGAGCCTTTGAAATACCAAAAAACAACACGAAAACACCAAAATTCCATCAAATTCAAGCCTATGAACTTTGAAACATCTAAATTTCGCCAATGATGCCGATACCAACCAAAACACATCCGATTGACTTGAAAATTTGCACAAATATCCATAATAACATTATGAACTTTCTCCAACTGTCGGAATTCCATTCCGACCACGATAGTCTATTTTCCACTGCCGACCGAAAATCGCCAAGAACTAACTTTCGCTAATTCAAGCCTTATTCTACAATGTACATCAAAACATCATTACGAACACATTACTAAGTCCCAAATATCCTAGCGAAGCATCCGAGTCATAAAATCTATGAGGTTGTTTACAAAAAAGTCAACTGTGAGTTGGAGGGTCCATTTTTCTATTTTTATAACCCGGCCCAATTTTTATAAATAACGATAGAGGCTTCATTTGGGGATATATTCTGATAAACTTAGAGGGAGATAAGAGCAATATAGAGAGGGAAAGAGGGAACCTAGATTTTCAATCACCCAATATTGCTCAAATCTTCAAGAATCAAGGAAGCTAGCCACTAGATTATCCTCAATCCGGATAAGTTCTACTTCTAGATCTTGCATGCAAGAGGAAAAGAGTTCAAATATATTTTGAGGTTAGAAATAGGCCATGCATGTGACACTAAGTTATAGTATGTGGGATTAATGAACTAGTTTGGGTAGGTCTTGTTGAAATTGGTTGAGGGAATAATGAATTTCAATTGTAGAACCTTGTGGTCTATTTCACATGTTAGGTGTTTGATGAAATTCCGAAGAGAGATACACCATGGGAAATAATCCTAATTATTAATTGATTTTGTTGTCTTCCTATAGATTATTATTGCTAGAGGTGTTGGTGCGTTGTAATAACTTAAGGAAAGCTCAACCAGGTATGTGGGCTAAACTTTATCTCTCGAAATTGAATTCCATAATGTTTCCGTAAGTTTAAGTATGAACGACTCCAAATTCCTAATTTCTATGTTTTGGGTCATCCGCTATAAATTCATAAACTTTCCAAACAAGCCTTATATTGAATGATAGATTTTGTGAAGTATGGGTTGCTTATTAAAATGGTATGGCTTTGAGTTGTATTTTAAATAAAAACTGGCACACCAATTAGGTGAGGAAAACTCGATATGCTTAATACTCCTAATTGCTCGTATGTGTACTAAATGTCTTGACTGAATGTGTCTTGTTGTTGATAAACTACAAAGATGTTTGAAAATGAATTAAATGAAATGTGGAAATAGAGTATGGAAAACGTTTATAATTATGTCTAGTAATGCCTATGAAATGAGAAAATATATGAAACAGATTACGAAATGAGCCTCAACTCAACTGTTTTAAAGTCACTTCTAAAAGTAGAATTTGCCTAAAAGCTCTACTGGGGTATGTATGGCTAAAACCCCCTCTTCTTAAAGATTCAGCCCCCGTGGTGTCCCTACAATTGGTTTAAGTTTCAACCTTGATTGATGTATAAAATGACATTCCAAAAGTTCTTGTGTTGTGAGACTTTCTATGCAATATTTATTTCAATTCTACCCATTATGCTATTTGTTAATTGGTGATGTATTGAAGATATGGAATATGTGTTAAATTTCCAAAGTATGTGAAAGCCTCTATTTTCCAACGATTCATGATTTCTGCTATGTGTACTTAATATCTTGAGTTGAAAGGCTTGTTGATGAAATTGATATTAATGTGAAATATCGGAAAAGAACTCGAATTATGAAATGCGGCCAAGTGCCAAGTGTGACATAACTATTGTGGCCACTAGTGCCGAAGAAATGGAAATGTGTGTGGGTAATATGGAATGAGATGATTAATGGAAAATGGAAATGTCTTGACTAAGATAGCCTAGTCGATCGAGCCGTGATCATACACCATTCGTCACACATAGTGGTATTGTGCAGAAAATTGAAAATCGAAATTGAAACAGGAATTAAGATTGTACAGAATGTCTCTAGTGAGATGACCTAGTCGATCGGGTCGTGATCAGGGTCCATGCCAAGAGTACAGTGGTATTACGAACAGTGGCATCATGAACAGTGGTATTGTGGATAGTGGTATTGTGAACTGTTTTATTATTGGTACTAAAGATCTCCCAACTAAAGATGTGTATTACTTTCGTATTTTAAAAATTGTTATGTTTCAATTGCGTATGTGGACATTATTCATTATGACTTGTTGTTTCTATGGATTTCCTTTTCTTGTATGGTTATTCTATTTTGAAAGATGATTTTTAGCTTTGCATACTAGTACTATTCGACTGTAAAAACATTCCTTTTGCTGAGGGCGCTGCATCTTTAATGGATGTAGGTGGTTTCATCGTAGGCGGTAGTGATCAGTGATAGTGATACGCCCATTTCAGCTAACTTGGTGATCCTCACTTCATTTTGGTCTCCTTTGTCATTGGGAATTGAATTAGAAATATTTGTATTTGGCAAACAATTTTTTCATCATATCTATAAAAATTGTTATATTTCGAATATTATGGTCGAAACTGCTAATGGAAACAGAATAAAAGTTCTTAATGAAATATTTATAAAGTATGATTAATGGAGTTCATCTCCTCTTTAGTACATGTTGAATAGTACAAGTATGTAAAGCTAATTACCCTCTCATGAAATGGAATGCAAACATAACGGATTAGAATCATGGAAACAATAAGAAATTCAAAAATATTTAAATGGTAAATAAAATAAAGTAAACCTTCAAACAAAGATGAATATGTTAAGGTTGGGAGATCCTTAGTATGGACACATCACCATGCACATAGAATGAAGTATGATCCCCACCCGATCGGCTATGTTGTCTCACCCCAATATATGTGGGTAGACATCGAAATATAATTCCATCATGTGTGTTACATGGCATCTGATCTCTGCCCAATCGGCTAGGCCGTCTCACCACATTGTCGTATGGGTCGACTTGGTCCTGACTAGCTATCAACATCATCATAAAACATTTATATATGTTTTAAAAAATTTGTTAAGTCATAGCTTCAACTCATAAATATGTAAAATTTCAAAGCACATTGGAAATAAGTACATGAAAAGCATAGTGATTTGCTATTGGAACACGAATCATACCATAAGCCTTTGGGCGAATCAATCATTAGAACAATCTGAAATTGTAGGAATAGAACTTGGACAAACCGTAATTGTAGTTTCCAATGAGCTTATGGATTTCGATTATATCGAAGGATTTTAGCCAACATATATCGATTAGGCTTTCCTTATAATCACTACGGCGTTCTACTACTCATAGCAATTCAATCTACATTAACATAGTCAATTTTGACCATTATGAGAAGAAAATCTCATGATATAAGTCTCTTAATAATTTCGCCAAATACCTAACATATGAATTTGGCTACAATGTTTGACAATGGAATTCCTCCTCCCCATAACCCATTCCAAAGAAAATAATCAATCCACATTAGTCCTACAACACTTAACAACCTTCATTGGCACATGTATGCCCATCAACGTACTCCTAACTCAAGAATCACACCTCCAATTCTTCACATAATCCCCAAATTCAAATTGTGAGTTATGGATGAAACCTTACCTATTTAGTATAAGGCCCTACAAGCTTTCCTTCTTGAATCGACCAAGAAATTGAGTTGCAGAGATGTTAGAGCTCTCTCCTTCTCACTCTAGAACATTCCCCTCTCTCACAAATTACTAATTTATCCTTCTAAAACAACATGTGAGGTCTTTTAATTAAATTAGGGTCGAGTAAAATTTCCCAAAGTTTCAACCTTCGTGTCAGGTCTTGGATCACAAAATGCACCACAAAAACATTGTGCGATCTGCGAAATCGACCGCAGAGTTGAGCTCCAAATCAAGTTTGGCCTGTTAAAGTTTGCAGCTAATACTGCGGTCTGCGAATAGATTTCATGGTCGCATTTTAGACCGTATAATCTCCTTCTAAACTTTTCCCTTCCTGATATGCGATTGATATTTTGTCCGCGAAATGGCCCTTAAAATTTAGCTTCTCCTACTTCCATCCGCGATGGTTCTACGGTCAACAAAACATATATCTGGTAGCATAATGGACAACAACAATGCCATATTCTATAAATATTTCCACCAACTCCACAATGCATTGCACAACACAACAAGTATGTATCTACAACTCTCCGAACACATTAGCTCGCCTCGGCACCTTATAACCTTAAAATCATGGCAAAATATTATGGGGCCTTACACAAGTACATAAGCGCATACTGCATCTGCGGATAACATTGTAGATGTGTGACTAATAACCATGCCACCTTTCTCCGCAGGTGCGCAAACTTTCTGCATAGGCGTCCTATGCATATGCGCTCCAACATTGCAAGTGCGGATAATAAAGGATCAACCCAACATTGCAAAATCGACCAACCTATCACATGCGGGACTCCGCACTAGAGATCACACCTCTGCAGGTGCGATGCTCTAGAACTAGAGCCATACAACTCTTAAAAGGCTCGAAATCAACCTGAAACACACCCGAGACCCTTACCGTGTCTAATCATACCTAAAAGTCAAAATACGTAATCCAAACTTTTCCAAAGGCTCAAATCGCCGCAAATATCATCAAAACATGATTTGAAGATCAAATCATTCGCATAACTTTACAACATTCCAACTTTGCCAAACGACATAATCACACTTGGTCATTCCGTATCAAAACCAAACATTGAACACACATCCACTCAACTAAATTAACCTATCCAACTCTTCAAAATCACAATATGAGTCTTATAATACCGCAGTCAATTTCCAAACGTATTAACTCTCAAATCATCAAATTGCTAACGTTCGACAAATAGAACCAAAGCCTTCGTGGAACATTCAAGTTTGAATTCGGACATTCTTCAAAGACCAAAATGACCATACGAAACTATTGAAACAATCACATCTCCATTCTGAGTTTTCTACTAAAAAGTCAGACAATGGTCAACTTTTCTAACTTAAGGCCTCCAAATTGAGAATCACGCTATCAAATAAATCCCATACCTTACAAGATTCAAAATCAACCATACATGCAAGTCACAATACACCATGTGAATCCAATCAAAATCTCAAATCATAGAATGAAATGCTATAATTCAAAAGGACTTGTCAGGTCATTATATTCTCCCCCACTTAAGCATATGTTTGTCCTCAGATGTGCCAAGAGTCATTCGAAAGCCATCAAACACGGTACAATATAATCATAAACATAACCATGGTTGATATCTCATCACTCTAATCAAAATAATCCCATGAATACAATCCTGCCTGAAGGTTCTTCCTTCAACCACAACTTACATTCCTTAGAACAAAATTCCCACTTCCGAACCTTCCTCTAAGATCCGATTCTTGTACATATACATTGTACCAATCCCCATAGGCTTCACCAAGCCGTAAATAAACTACCAAGATATAACCACACAAAGTACCGCACAATTCATATACCCATAAAAACACCTTCTGATCACATTAGCTGCTCATTACCAAACCCAGTATCGGTAACATACCTCTTAGCAAATAAATATTGTTCAAAACCTTTGCAACACTCAGTATGAAAAAATAAACATTTAGAAACATATAATCAACCATAAAATCAAAAAGTCATGGAGTTCTCTCGCTATAAAATAACCTTTTCCAAATTCCGAGTTGAGTTCTGACATTCTTCGTGAAAACATGCCTTATCCAAATACGATTGCATTAATTCCAGGCCCAACAACCTTGCCTCACTTAATACAAACTGCTTGGCTAACATGCCACACCAAATGCGACCTAGAACCACAGACGATGCAAGCCACGCAGAAAATATGCAACAACCTTTATGTGACCAATAATGGAAAGAGAACAAAACAGTAGAATTGTGCAATGTGTTCAATAAATACAACAACAAAAAGAACCATCCCGTGGTTCCATCCCAGAAGGGGGAATCAAAACACATCGAACAAGCACAAAGAATTATATCCTAACATAGCTCCAAATGTGGTGTGCAACCTAATCCAAAATGTATCAATCCACATAGAAATATCCACCAAGCCCAAATGCTCATACTCAAAAATCATGTGTGTATCAATAACAAAAGACACGAAGTGCACGATTATAACCATGGGGAGATGGATAACAAAATACACAACAGACATTCAAAGCACGCTTGAAGTGTTACAAGCAACTTAACATCCCAATATCCATCTCCCTCAAATCTCGCCACGAGACCTAAACAGGACCACATCGTGTTCGTGAATAGTCAAATAGTCACACAACCATCGTAGTATAAGATAATAGAATAGGAGACATGTTAAGGAATGAATAAGATCAACTCTAGCTAAGGACACAGTCCTGAAAATGCGGTGCAAAATACACATTACCACTAGGCCTACCAATATGCCCTCAAACCGGTTAAAACCATTTTGAATAGATGATTAGCCTCCAAAATGTCCATAATGAACTATCCATAACACATGCAATCCATTCAAACCCTTATGTCACACTCCGAACATAGGCCAAGACGTAACACAACACGTGGTGCCTGACTACATATGATCGAGTAAACCAACTTGTTGACTGAATCAACCTATGAAATCATAACATACTGAATGCAGAATATAAACTAACATATGATGATATACTGCAAATCTAAATGATATAAATTAGTGTGTGGAAATACTAACAGAAGTCTAAAATCTATTTGTGGCCAACATTAATTGGACATGAAAATCATGCGACTGTGACTAACTATTAGTCCGGTATATAAAGCCTTTAATGAAATACTGAAAAGGCCAACTAGCTATAAATACTGAAAGAATGTAAATTAACGATAATGCCCCAAAAGAACTGAGGCTCACCAAATAGCTGGTACGAGAATCCTAGGACTCTGAATCGTCAACATGTAAATCATTTCCTGCATTGTGAGATGCAGGCCCGGGAAAATATGGACGTTAGTATATTTGAATTGCACTGGCATGTAAAACAACTGGGAGAACGAAATGTAAAAACTGAAATTTAAATTGAGCAAATAACGGAGAACTGATAACTATAATGATAACTATTGAACTGAAATTGATAACTGATAAATGAAATGATAACTGATAACCGAACAAAGGAAGTAAGGATATGAATACTCCCTCTTCTTAATGATGAACCACCCATTTATCTGAATAAACTACGACCTCATGCCCAAGTATACATATACATAACTACGACCTGAAGCCCAAAAAAGCATAAAGCATAAACTACCGCCTTAGGCCGAAACATGCATAAAGCATAAACTACAGGCCTCAGGCCCAAATACTGGTGTTCAACATCCAGGGATTTAAATTCATGAACTGAGAATCATATTGCAATGTGTGATGCTGAAATACTGAATTATATTGAGTTACATGATAGTGGAATACAGAACAGGACTAGACTAAGACATGTATTCTTGAACTAATTATGAACACTAGAACTTTAACTGTTTAAGACATGCTGAGTAATCCAGACTAAGACTCATGGGAATCTAACCCAAGTTTATATTGATTACGCACTATGCTCATAACATTCAGAATGAAAGTCATGAACGAGTAATGACGCTAGAGAATAACACTTCTGCAACTATTCACGGAACTAGGCTTAACTATATTTATGAAGCAATTAGTAACTTCGTAAAAGAAATGTAGTGTGGGGAGAGTCATTAACATTCCCAAACATAGAGAGTAGCCTCACATACCTTGAATCTAGCCTTTTTAAGCATATCACGATGTTTGTCGCCTCTTTCAACAATAATCTAAGGCAATAAATGACAAGAAGAACGAATATTAGCACTAATGCTCATATTTTAGTCACTTAGGCAGTTTATCAAACACCGTATGGCGTAAAGCCTCATAGCCCTCATTAATGGTGTTTTCTTCACCCAATTCTTAGTCTACTACTTCTACGTGGTTCTACAATCACATATAGATATAAATAATACAATTTCTCATCACCCATGTGATTTTTACAATCTTAAGTAAACAATCCAAAACCCTAGCATAGTTCATATAGTTATCTTCATCAACACTCTTTACAATTCTCCCAAGAACTCATCAATTATCAGCTATAAATGATTAGGGAGTAGAAACATTACCCTTTTATTGTTCAATCCTCTTGAATTTGAGTTATAGGGTTTCTTTTCTCAACAATGGTGTCTCAATCAAATATCTAATGATTTGACGAATTTACCCATGTTAATAAGGTGTTGGAGAATTAAAATTTTCTTAGAACCATCGTTAGCACATACTTTGGAGTGGGACCTGGGGGAAGTTAGGTTCTTGAGTGTTTGCTTTCTAGAGTTTCTTTTCGTGTTTGGGGTATGGGGGACGAGGTAGGGCTTTTAAATAAGTTAACACATCCAAAAAATGAGGAGGAAATAGAAGTAGCTCGGATAAATATTGTCGATGCGGGGCATCGTTAAGGGAACCAACATAACTGTGTGAGGCTCCATCAGAGTTGCCAAAACTACAGTGCCTTGCACTGTATGGGGTGCTAAGGTTAATTCCCTAGACAGTGCCTTGCACATTCTTAGGCTGTGAGTTTTCATGGCCTTAAACTGTCTAAGGCTATGATATTTTATGGCCTTGCACTGTCTAAAGGTGTAAGATGGACCTCCCATAAACTTACTCATCCCAATGGGAGTTCACATGTTAAAAGGTCACATTAATACTCATTTAATGCATCCACAACCAATTTAGATTTACAGAGTGTTACATTACCTCCCCCATGTGATCATTCATGCTCGAATGATTGTCCTGATTGTAACTACGACTAACTGTGGACATTTAACAGTACTGATGGAAACATATGAACACTGAAATGTAATGAACATGTGCATACTAAACTGAATGAATACACGAATACTGAACACCTAAGATACTTAATTGAATAGGTGATGAACTGAATGGCTACTAAACTGGCTGAATACTGACAGACATGGAGATTGTAATATAAGGTATGAATGAGAAAGTTAGTTACCCTCGACATATCTCCACATCACTTGCTAGCTAATAGAACATAGCACAAGCCTCACAAGGCATCATAACACACATAACATAAAACATACATATGAATAATAGTCTATCATGGATACCTAAATTCTAAACTAACGTGGATTTACAAATACTGAACTGGCACGAATATTTGAGTACTAAATTGATATGAATAACTGAGCACTAAACAAACATCGATATTTGAGTATTAAGATTGTATGAATATCTGAGTACTAGATTGACATGAGTATCTGTGTTCTGAACTGCAATGAATGTTATAACATCATATGTAAATACTGGAATGTAAATGTCATGACATGAGATATGAATACTACAAGCTTGAATGTTATAACATGACACGTGAAATACTGGGTGTACATCAACCAATTTTGGCAGAAACTCTAACTTATAAGCTACTTCCATGGTCCTTCATAGGATCCTATATAGCCCGATGTATATGGGACATAACTTTTCTTTCTTACCAAATCTTATAACACCTTTCATGGGCAAAACATTCAGAAACACCCAATTATCAACTTGAAACTCTAGGTCTCTACATTGCACATCTGAATAGTACTTTTGGCGACTCTAAGTCTACTTCAAATTCTATTGAATCAACTTGAATTTATCCATTGCTTGCTAGAGAAAATATGATCCCGACAACTCTACTTCACCAGCTTCGAACAAATCAATTGGCGATCTACACCTATGCCCATACAAATCATGCTTTCAAAATGAGCAATATAATCCTATTATAAGGTCCATATTTACCATCCCCACTAGAGGATATGTGTATTCTATGGTAAAACACGGGGCTTCCTACTGCTCGGCTTTCACTTGCTAACAATTCAGACACTTAGCCACAAAGTTTGAGATGTTTCTTTCCATATCATTCCACCAATAAAACTCTTCTAGCATGATACATGTTTGGAGGACCTAGGTAGATACAATAGCTGGAATTATTGGCTCTAACAAAATCTTCCCTCTCCAAGTCCATCTATGTTTGGAACACAAAATACCTCTAAGTACCATCATCTCCCCTTTGTTCGGAACCCATCATCTTATGCTTGTGAATCCCCTCTTTTAACTGCAACAAGTAAGGATCATCAAACTATTTCTCCTTCACTTCGGCTACTAAGGAGGAACAAGTCTTGTTTGGATAAAAACTCTCCCTTCTCCAGGGTCCGAAAGTCGAACTCCTAGCTTGGATAGGAGGTGAACATCTTTCACCATAGTTCCCTTGTATGCCCTAATCATGAGTTATACTTCCCATACTTACTTATCCTTTAAAGGTACTTTCTCAAAACACTTATAGTATTGTTGTGAACTATATATTTTGACCAGTACTCCGAAATTAGAGTCTCGTGCAAGGGCACTACCCTCGTGATACATAACTGGGCATTATTTTATAGTTTTTATATCCCATGCTAAATATGCGGGTTTCAAATCTTCATCTGGACTTACTTACGATTTTCACATCTTCCCCTTAGATCAAAGGTTAAGATCTTATACTTGCAGATATTACATTTTGTTGGGATCCGAGCCGTAACGACCCCAAATCCTAAGTTGGCCGTGATGGCGCCTATAAGGTGACTATCTACTGCAAAAGCCTGAAGTACAAAAGACAAGAACTATGAACTGGCGAAAGGAAAGGAGGTGAGCTGGTGACGACGAGCACCTACATCGATCCTCGAACAAACTCCAAGCACATCCGAAAAATCAACTAGTGAGATGGTCTGGTACCTAGATCTGCACACAGAGGTGCATGGAGTAACGTGAGTACGCCAACTCAGTAAGTCATCAAAGTAACTAAAAACTTGAGTGTAGTGGCGAGCGTTTATAAATCATGTAAATCTATATAATGAGTAACAATGGAAATGAATAAATCAAGTCAGCAATCTACATTCCAAATATTTCATAAAACTCCATTTTCCATTTAAAAATCTAGAATAAAAACGTTTGTCCAACATTATCATCGGAGGCTCAGTGTAAAGAAGAGTGAAAACTAAAGTTTCATAAAATATAAGCCCCTCGGGCACAGTATCACTCACACTAAAGCCTCTCGGACAAGCCTCTCAGTCGCTCGTGACTCCAATATCAGTATCTCATGCTCACACTAACCCCTCGTACTCGGCAAGTACCATGAATACACACAACTGCTGTATATATATATAACAGATGCTGTTGCGGTATGAAACCCGATTCATATAACATATGTTGCAGCGTGCAACCCGATCCATATAATAGTTAACTGCGCTCACTGGGGGTGTACATACTCCTAAATGGGCTACTACAGCCCAAGCGCTATATTTTTGCGGCGTGCAACCCGATCCAGTATATATATTTTTGCTGCACGTTGCAGCCCGATCCATATATATAATCTATATTGTTGCGGTGTGCAGCCCGGTCCATATATAATATATAACATACATATTGATGCGGCGTGCAACCCGTTCCATAACTATCCTCACATACTCGGTGCTGGGCCTCACTCAATCATCCGCACAAGCCACTCGAGCAATTCATCTAAACTCACGGTCCTCAGCCCAAAATACTTCTCAGAGTTTCGAAATAGTGTGATAACACTAAAAATAACAACAAGTGGTAAACATGACTGAGTTCAAAGATTTTCTATCAGGATAGTGTGAGAATAGTGTAAAAATACCCTGAGGGTCTAAACAGGTCAGCACGAAGCTCCAAACATGGCTCACAACCTATAAACAAGTATAAACTTCTGAAATACAGGATGTCGTAATGTTTCAACTCGAATACGCGGCTTAATAGTCGATACGGGATGGACCATACAGACACAATATCAAATACTGGGGTTTCATACCCTCAGGTGTAGAGTTACAACCGTTACATACCTCAAAACAAACCAAAAGCTACTCCGCGATGCTCTTGCCCCTCGAATTGGCTCCGAAATGCTCCGAATCTAACCAAAACCAAATTAACATCATCAGTTATACACTAAAGGAAAAAAAACCAATTAAAAACTATCAATTTTAAGCATAATTCTCCAAATTGGCCAAACCCGAGGCTTGGGCCCACGTCTCGGAATTCGATGAAAATCGCATCACAAGAATCCTTATCCCTTCCCGAGTATACACATGTAAAATGCATCAAAATCCGACCACAAACAACTCCTAAATTCCTTAATTACAAGTCTCAATTTCCCAAGCCCTAAACCCCCAATTTATGCCATTTAATCCACAAATTCCAAGCCTAATCCGTCACATAATAACATAGAAACGAGTTTATAGTCCGAGAAACTTACTTCATTAAAGACTCTCGAATTCCTCCTTCAAATCACTCCCAAATTGGCTCAACATGCATGCAAAAATTAACGAAATGCCAAAATTTCGCGGAGGCACCTATTTATTCTTCCCGCCTAGTTAATTCGTACTTGTGGTCCCAGGTGCGCACCTGCGATATTCCACTAAAAGTCCAATCTCGCACCTGCGGTGCCTTACCCACACCTGCAGCTTCGCACGTGCGACCCATGCCTCGCACCTACGACTCCCCATCCGCAGGTGCGGCCACACCAGTTAATTACACCAGCAGCAACTTTGCGGCAAACACCTAAGTCCAAACCTCTGTTAACCATCCGAAATCAATCCCAAGCCCCTCGGGGCCCTAAACAACATACCAACACATCACATAAATTCATTCAAACTTATTTGAACCTTCGAAACAACAAAAACAACGCAAAAACACCAAAATCACATCAAATTCAAGCCTATGAACTCTGAAACTTCTAAATTTCGCCAATGATCCCGAACCCAACCAAAACACATTTGATTGACCTGAAAATGTGCACACATATCCAAAATGACATTACGAACCTGCTCCAAGTGTCGAAATTCCTTTCCGACCCCGATAGCTTATTTTCCCCAACCGACCGAAAACCGCCAAAAACTAACTTTCGCCAATTCAAGCCTAATTCCTCATTGGACGACAGAACTTCATTCGAAACACACTTCTATGTCCCAAAGCACCTAACAAATCTATCTAAGCCATAAAATCCATATTCTGAAGTCGTTTACCAATAAGACTCTATACTCACCACGACCACTCCGAACCCGAGCCAACCGACCCAACATAACATAAATAGGATAAGCAACATATGATAAAGCAGAAACGGGCGAAACGGGCTAATCTCACAAAACGACCAGCAGGGTCATTACATCCTCTCCGTGTTAAACAAACTTTCATCCTCGAACGGGTCTACAAACATACCTGGAGTCTCGATTAAATGAGGATATCTACTCCGCGTTTCTCGCTCGGTCTCCCCAGGTGGAATCCTTCATCGGGTGTTCTCTCCATTAAACCTTCATTGAAGCTATATCCTTAGACCTCAGCTTTCTGACCTGACGATCCAAAATGGTCACTTACTCTACCTCATATGACATACACCCTCGAGCTGAACTGTGCTGAAGTCCAAAACATGAGACGGGTAACCAACATACTTCTAGAGCATCGAAACATGGAGCACTAGATGAATACTCGATAAGATGGGAGTCATGGAAAGCCTATAGGCCACCTCCCCAATCCTATGAAGCACCTCAAAAGGACGAATGAACTAGGGACTCAGCTTTCCCCTCTTCCCGAACCTCATAACACCCTTCATGGGTGACAGCTTCAGCAACACCTTCTCCCCAACCATGAACGACACATCTCGGACCTTTTGGCCCGCAAAACTCTTCTTCTTAGACTACGCCGTATGAAGCCTCTCCTGAATCAGCTTCACCTTACCCAACACATCCTAAACCAGGTCTGTGCCCAATAGTCTAGCCTCGCCCTGCTCAATCCAACAACCGGAGATCTGCACATGCTACCATATAAAGCCTCATACAGAGCCATCTAGATACTCGACTGATAACTATTATTATATGCAAACTCCGCGAGTCGCAGAAACGATGTGAATATAAAGCCCCCAAAATCAGTGACACAGGCATGCAACATATCCTCGAAAATCTGAATACTACGCTCCGACTGCCCATCGGTCTGAGGATGAAACGATGTGCTCAACTCAATCTGAGTACCTAACTCCCCCTGTAAGGCCCTCCAAAACTGAGTACCTCTGTCACAAAATGATAGAAACTAAGAACTCCATGTAATCAGACAATCTCCCTAATATAAATCTCAGCTAACCGCTCCGAAGACTAACTAGTACCAACAGGAATGAAGTGCGCGGACTTAGTCCGCCAATCTATAATAACCCATATAGTATCAAACCTCCTCGAAGTTCAGGGAAGCCCAACTACGAAGTCCATGGTGATCTTCCCCCACTTCCACTCCAGAATATCTAATATTTGAAACAACCCACCTGGTCTCTGGTGCTCATACTTGACCTGCTGACATATGAGACATCGAACCACAAACTCAACAATATCCTTCTTCATCCGCCTCTACCAATAATTTTGTCTCAAGTCCTGATACATCTTTGCGGCACCCAGATGGATGGAATACTGCGAACTATAGGCCTCGGGTAGAATCAAATCTCGAAGTCCATCCATATTGGGCATGCAAATCCGGCCCTCCGTCCTCATGACCCCATCATCACATATAACCACATCCCTGGCATCACCGCGATGGACCTTGTCCTGAAGAACGAGCATGTGTGGATCATCATACTAGGGTGCTCTAATCTGATCATAAAAAGAAGACCTGGAGGCTACACAACCCAATACCCGCGGGGGCTCTGATAGATCCAATCTCACCAACTGACCCGCTAAAGCCTGAACATCAAGTGCTAAAGGTCGCTCTGCTACTGGAAAGTAGGCTAGACTCCCCAAACTCTCTGCTCTGCGACTCAGGGCATCGGCCACTACATTATCCTTCCCCGGATGATAAAGAATGGTGAGGTCATCGTCCTTTAGAAGCTCCAACCGTCTTCTTTGACGCAGTTTCAGATCCTTCCGCTTAAGCAGATGCTGCAAACTATGGTGATTAGTGAAAATCCACAATACACTCCATATAAATAATGACGCCAAATCTTCAAGGCATGGACAATAGCTGCTAGCTCATGATCGTGCACTGTGTAATACTTCTCGTGCACCTTTAACTTTCTGGACACGTAGGCAATCACCCTACCGTCCTGAATCAAAACAGCTCCAAGGCCAACTCTCAAGGCATCACAGTAAACTGTATAGGATCCTGAACCCGTAGGTAAAACCAATACGGAAACTGTAGTCAAAGCTGACTTGAGCTTCTGAAATCTCTCCTCACACTCCTCAGTCCACCTGAACTGAGCACCCTTCTGGGTTAGTCTGGTCATAGGTGATGCAATAGATGAAAAATCCCTCTACGAAACGGTGATAGTACCTTACCAACAGGAATGAAGTGCGCGGACTTAGTCCGCCAATCTATAATAACCCATATAGTATGAAACCTCCTCGAAGTTCAGGGAAGCCCAACTACGAAGTGCATGGTGATCTTCCCCCACTTCCACTCCAGAATATCTAATCTTTGAAGCAACCCACCTGGTCTTTGGTCCTCATACTTGAACTGCTGACATATGAGACATCGAACCACAAACTCCACAATATCCTTCTTCATCCACCTCTACCAATAATGTTGTCTCAAGTCCTGATACATCTTTGTGGCACCCAGATGGATGGAATACTACGAACTATATGCCTCAGGTAGAATCAAATCTCGAAGTCCATCCATATTGGGCATGCAAATCCGGCCCTCCGTCCTCATGAACCTATCATCACATATAACCACATCCCTGGCATCACCGCGATAGACCTTGTCCTGAAGAACGAGCATGTGTGGATCATCATACTAGCGTGCTCTAATCTGATCATAAAAAGAAGACCTGGAGGCTACACAAGCCAATTCCCGCGGGGGCTCTGATAGATCCAATCTCACCAACTGACCCGCTAAAGCCTGAACATCAAGTGCTAAAGGTCGCTCTGCTACTGGAAGGTAGGCTAGACTCCCCAAACTCTCTGCTCTGCGACTCAGGGCATCGGCCACTACATTAGCCTTCCCCGGATGATAAAGAATGGTCAGGTCATAGTCCTTTAGAAGCTCCAACCGTCTTCTCTGACGCAGTTTCAGATCCTCCCGCTTAAGCAGATGCTGCAAACTATGGTGATTAGTGAAAATCCCATAATGCACTCCATATAAATAATGACGCCAAATCTTCAAGGCGTGGACAATAGCTGCTAGCTCATGATCGTGCACTGTGTAATTCTTCTCGTGCACCTTTAACTGTCTGGACACGTAGGCAATCACCCTACCGTCCTGAATCAAAACAGCTCCAAGGCCAACTCTAAAGGCATCACAGTAAACTGTATAGGATCCTGAACCCGTAGGTAAAACCAATAGGGAAACTGTAGTCAAAGCTGACTTAAGCTTCTGAAAGCTCTCCTCACACTCCTCAGTCCACCTGAACTGAGCACCCTTCTGGGTTAGTCTGGTCATAGGTGATGCAAAAGATGAAAAATCCCTCTACGAAACGGTGATAGTACCTTACCAAACCAAGGAAACTACGAATCTCAGTAGCTGATGACGGTCTAGGCCAACTCTGCACCGCCTCTACCTTCTTCGGATCAACCTGAATACCCTCACTAGACACCACGTGCCCCAAGAATGTTACTGAATCAAGCCAGATATCACACTTCAAAAATTTTGCATACAATCTCTTCTCCATCAAAGTCTGAAGCACAACCCTCAAATGCTACTCATGATCCTCCCGAGATTGGTAATACACAAAGATATCGTCAATAAACACGATGACGAAAGAATCTAGATAAGGTCGGAATACACTGTGCATCAAGTGCACAAAGGCTGCTGGGGCATTGGTCAGCCCGAATGACATAACCAGAAACTCATAATGACCATATCTAGTCCTGAAAGTAGTCTTCGGGACGTGTGGCCCGCGAATCTTCAACTAATGATAGCCGGCACGCAAGTCAACCTTGAAAAATACCCTACGCCCTACAACTGATCAAACAAGTAACCTATACGAGGCAAGGGATATCGGTTCTTCACCATAACTCTGTTCAGCTGCCGATAATCAATACACATGCTCATAGAACCATCCTTCTTCTTCACAAACAACACCGGTGCACCCCCGTTGGTGACATACGATAGGGTGGAATAGAAATAGGATGAGTGTCTGGCACCAGGTCAATACCAAAATCAATGTCCCTGTCAGGTGCCATGCCTGGCAGGTCTGCAGGAAACACGTCCGGAAAGTCACAGACCAGATGAACCGAGTCAATGGCGGGAGTTTTACCACTGACAACCCTTTCAACCATGCGATGGGCGTTCATGTAGGAAATCACCCTTCTAGGCACATACTCAGAAGAACATCTCCACACAACCTGTAAACGTCCTGGCATAGTTAAGGTTATGGTCTTAGCGCGATAATCGAGGGCAGCATGACACAGAGATAACCAATCCATTCCCAATATCACCTCAAAATCGACCATACTGAGTAACAGTAGGTCCACTCGGGTGTCCAGAACCCCAATAGATACCACACACGACCGATACACACCGTCCACAATAAAAGTATCGCCCACCGGAGTCGACACGTGAACAGATGTAACTAAAGACTTGTGGGGCATATCCAGAGAATGGGCAAAATATGATGAAACATAGGAATATGTAGAAACAGGGTCAAATAAAGCCAAAGCATCTAGGTGATAGACTCAGACAATACCCGTGATCACTGCATCGGAGGCCATAGCATCTGGCTTGGCTGGAAACGCATATATACGGGCCTGACCTCCACCTGCTCGACCTCCCCCTCTAGGGCGGCCTCTAGCTGACTGACTACCACCTATGGCTGCCTGTGTGGGTGGTGAAATAATTGGAGATGAAGTCGAAGGCTAGCTCCTCAGCTGAGATGGGCCTCTAAGAAGATGAGTACACTGCCTTCTCATATGCTCGAACTCTCCACACGCATAACAACTCCTTGGAGCTGGAGATGGGGACTGAAAGGAACCCCTAGCACCAGAATGACCACTAGGAGAACCATGCATAGAGAAACCCAAAACTGATGGTGCTCGAGGTACACTATAGGCTGGAAGGGCACCGAATGAAAAACGTCATGGCTGAGAACTGCAGGGACCGTGCACCGAAGATGCACTACTATGGGCTGGGCAGTCTGATCGAGGAGGCCTGAACGAACGACCTCTACCATGCTGAATCTACTCCCCGGAAGGAGCACCACTAGAACCACCCGATCAATGAGTCCTCTTGGCCTCTCTCTCTACCCGCTCGCGGTGGTGAACCGACTTAATATCTCGAGCAATATCAATAACCTGCTGGGAGGTATCACCTGGTACTCTCTCTCGAGTCATGAAAAGGTGGAGCTGGTAAGTGAGTCCATCCACGAACCTCCTAATACTCTCCCTATCAGTAGGGACCAACTCGGTGGCATGACGAGCCAAGTCCGAAAACCGCATCTCATACCGCGTCACTGATAGCTCTCCTAACGCAACTGCTCAAACTGCCTATGTTGCTCCTCCCTATGAGACTAGGGTATATACTTCTCCAAGACGATAGTGGAGAATTGCTGCCAGATGAGGGGTGCTGAACCAACAGGCCTATGCCTCTCAAAAGACTCCCACCAAGTGAAAGCAGCACCAGAAAGCTGAGAAGTAGAAAATAAGACCCCACTGGTCTCCAGAATCCCAGCAGTACGAAGCGTCCGCTCACACTTATCCAGAAAATGCTGGGCATCCTCGCCCTCAACACCACTGAATGTCGGAGCCTGAGGTCTACTAAACCTCTCCATCTTACGCCGCTCATCACCTGGCATAGCTGGAACCATGAAGCTCTGAACTGGAGCAACCGGCTGGGCTGGAACCGCCCCCGGTGTCTGATGGTCTTGAGTAACCTACTCAGGTGTGCGTGTAACTGGAGTCTTACTGCCTCCCCCAGCCTGAGAAGTAGCGGCAGTGGAAGATGTAGCAAGTGCCTGAGCAAGGGTGGTACATACTATGAAGATCTGGGCCAAGGTCTCATGAAAACCTGGATTAGCAATAGGCATTGTTGGTGCCTGAGTCTATCCCGCTGGAGCATCTGCAGTTGGAACCTGATCCTGAATAGTAGGGGGATCAACTGGTACTGCCCTGGCTGCCGCACGGGCTGGCCCCTACCTCTACCACGGCCTTGACCGTGGCCTCGACCCCACATTGGTCTAGTTGGCGGCTGATCACCCTTATCGGTAACGCGTGTCCTCACCATCTGTGAGAGAATGAGACAATAGAAGTATAGATTGCTAGAATCAAAAAAATGGCCCGACAGAATTCAAGAAAAATGTGATTGTTCCTAAGGGTTCTGCAGCCTCTCGAAGATAAGTACAGACGTCTGTATACCGATCCGCAAGACTATACTAAACCTGCTCATCACCGTGGAGTCCTATGTAACCTAGGATCTGATACAAACTTTTCACGACCCCAAAGCCTAAGCCGATCGTGATGGCGCCTATAATGGAACTAGGCTAGCCAACCCTTACAGACTATCTTAATGTTTCATAATTACCCAAAACTAGCAGATTTAGAACAGCAAAATGAGATAAACAATTTATACACTTCTCCAAAACCTGGAGTCAACTATCATGAGCATCTAGGACTATAAATACAATCTACAATAAGGTGACTTGCTACTACAAAATCCAGAAGTACAAATGAAAAAAACTACGAACTAGGAAAGGAAATGAGGTAAGCTGGGGACGCTGAGAAGCTACCTCGATCCTCGAACAAACTCCAAGCACATCCAAAAAATCAACAAGTGAGATGGTCCGGTACCTGGATCTGCACATAGAGGTGCAGGGAGCAATGTGAGTACGCCAACTCAATAAGTAATCAAAGTAACTAAAAACTTAGAGTGTAGTGACGAGCATTTATAAATCATGTAAATACATATAATGAGTAACAGTGGAAATGAATAAATCAAGTCAGGAATCTACATTCCGAATATTTCATAAAACTCCAGTTTCCATTTAACAATCTCACATAGAAACCTTTGTCCAACATTATCATCAGAGGCTAAGTGTAAAAAAGAGTGAAAACAGTAGTTTCATAAAATATAAGCCCATCGGGCACAACGTCACTCACAATAAAGACTCTCGGGCAAGCCTCTTAGTCACTCCTGACTCCACTATCAGTATCTTATGCTCACAAAAGACACTCGTACTCAGTACGTACCATGAATACACACAACTGTTGTGGCGGGCAGTCCGATCCATGTAACATATGATGCGGCATGCAGCCCGATCCATATAATAGTCGATTGCGCTCACTGGGGGTGTACACACTCGTGGAGGGGCTCCTACAGCCCAAGCGCTATATTGCTGCGGCGTGCAGCCCGATCCATATAATAATCGGATGCGCTCACTGGGGTGTACAGACTCCTGGAGGGGCTCCTACGGCCCAAGCGCTGTATTTCTGCAGCGTAAAACCCGATCCAATATATATATTTTTGCTGCAGCGTGCAGCTCGATCCATATATATAATCTATATTGTTGCGGCGTGCAGCCCAATCCATATGTAATATATAACATATATATTGATGCGGCGTGCAGCCCGTTCCATAACTATCCTCACATACTCGGCGCTCGCTCTCTCTCATTCATCCTCACAACCTACTCGGTCAATTCATCTCAACTCACAGGACTCATCCCAAAATACATCTCAAAGTTTCGAAACAGTGTGATAATTGTGAAAATAACAACAAGTGGTAAACATGACTGAGTTCACAGATGTTCTATCAGGACAGTGTGAGAAGAGTATAAAAATACCCCTGAGGGTCTAAGCAGGTCGGCACGAGGCCCCAAACATGGCTCACAACCCATAAACAAGTATAAACTTCTGAAATACAGGATGTCATAAGGCTTCAACTCGAATAGGCAGCTTAATAGTCGCTATGCGACTAATTTTATACCCGACCCCCAGTTCATGAAAACACTTACCCCTTTCATTTTAAGCTTATTTTCTAATAAATTAGATAGAGGAGAGAGTGGGTTCTAGAGAGAGAGAGTTCCAACTTCATCAAATTTGTTCCTCCATCACTACTCAGGCCTGTAATTGGTCAAGTAGGACATCCTTTTCTTCACAACAAGAGGTAACGTTCCACCCCATCAACCTCAATTTCCAGATTTTGTTAAAATGAATCATGGTTAGGTGAGTTCGTAAAGATGTGGGTAGGAGTCTTGCATGCATGTAACCAACTAGTCATAATCTAGTAAAAGGAAATGGGTTAGAGTAATCTTTTACTAAAAAGAGGCCATTTAATCTAATGGAACACCTAGTGTTTGATAGAATACTCAAGTGAGTTCAAGGCATGATCATTATTCCTAATTCTAACTTCAATTATGCCACATTGTGAACTAGATTGAGGGTGCTAGAAGATCCGGTGAATTGTGGTAAAAAATTAAAGGGGAATTCCGAATCAAGGTATGTATGGATAGCTTTAATCTTTGTAGAGTCACCTTGTTGGTGTCCGAGCACACGGTATGAAATTCTTGCTTGATCGTATGTGAATTGATTGTCCTGCTTTATCGAGGTGTGAGAATTCATTCTCTGATTTTTCTTAGTCGATTACCATGCTATTTGCGGTTGTGAAGGGTGATTCTTTATGCTTATTCTATCATATGTAAGGTTCGGTAAATGTTCGAATATGTCAATATGGAAGTATGTGCTACTAAATGAAAGAATGTTAACATACTCTAATATGGGAAGGTATCTAATTGCTAAGGGCCGAGTGTGGAAAATTATGAATGGAAACCGTGGATCGATTTAACTGAGTTAAATAATGATGGCAACACCATATGTGAATTACTGTTTGGTGAATATTATTGTACCTTGACTTCATTAGTTGTTGGTTGATATGAACTTATGCTCTTGATGATCAAAATCCCTGTGATATAATTGTTGGTTATTGTTTCTATCAAATGTGAATGTACAGTGGGATCGGGTTGTGCGCCGCAACACGAAGTAATAAGGGTGGAGAGGTAACAAGGGTGAAATTTGATTGTATGGTGGGATTGGGTTGTGCGCCCTAACACAAAGTAATAAGGCTGGAGAAGTAATAAGGGTGAAATGTGAATGTTGGGTGGCATCGGGTTGCGCGCGGCAACAGATGAATAATTGAAATGAGTAAATGTGGGATCTTCATTTGTAACTTTATGTATATATGTGTGGTACTTGTGCGGTTACCCTGATTGTCTTCAAATTGTGTACTGTTTGATTCTACTTGGAATAAACTTTGTTCATACATAGTAGTACTATTCAACGATACTAACGTCCATTTTGCCGGGGGTGCTACATCTTTTATATGGATTTATGTGGCTCCACATAAGGTAGCTCAGACCGCCGATAGTGGTGTTTCCCCTTCATACCTTCAGCAGATCCGGTGAGCCCCACTTCCTCTCGGGGTCGTGTGTAGTGTATATCATTATTTTTTGCTTATGTTGTAAAAGGTATAGCAGGGGCCTTGTTGCCGGCAAGTATGTATACTCTTCTCCGTACCTTTAGAGGCTTCGTAGACACTGTGTGGGTTGTATACATTTGCGTTCGTAACCAGGGTCCCGTGTTGGAAATGTTGTGCTTAGTTGCATATTTTGGGATTTTCAAATGATGAAGCTTTTAAAGAGGAAAGTGGACTTATGTTGTATATTCATACTTTGATTCCATTTGCTATTTCATTTATAAATTTGTATATTATAAACACGGGGTAATGCGTTGGGTAGGAAAGGCAATCCAGGTTCGGTTGACCGGGATTATCCGGTTAGCCTCCGGTCTTATCCCTCGGTTTTAGGGCGTGAAAACCATGGTATCATAGCCTCAGGTTTTAAAAGTGTCCTAGGACGTCTCGGAGCTGTGTCTAGTAAATCCCTTCTTATCGGTGTGTTGTCGACCACATCTAAAATTAGGGGGCTGCATGGACATTTAGGAAAATACCTTTTTATCGTTACTCTGTATCGTGCAATGAAGTGGAAGGTGATAACATCTTTATCTAACTCGTGCATTATCCCAATTTTCAGTAAATGTCACCCAAGAAGAGAACTCGACTCAGCCCAGAAGCCAATGTCACCCTAGGAGTGGCCACTAATTCTCCAACTGGTGGTGCGTGTGTGAATGATTCCCCGGCCAAAAACTAGCTCGACTCCTACACTCCAGGACATACTATTCATGTTACTACTCCAGGGGAGGGTTCCGAAACCCCTCCCGCAGATGTTTCTGATCCTTCCTCAGTCCCAGCTTCCGGTCCCGGCATTTCTGATGGGGACCTCAGGGGAGCTATTCAGATGTTGACCCAGCTAGTGGCCTCCCAGGCCTAAAGATCAAGTGTTTCCCCTGCGTCCTCTAGTGAACAAGGGGATTCTTCAGGTTCCAGAGTCAACCAATTTCCGCGGTTAGCCCCTCCAAAGTTCACATGCACCGACCCAGAGGCAGATCCTTAGGATTTTATAGATGAAATGTACAAGACTCGTCGGGTTATGAAGGCTACGGAGATAGAGGTGATTGAGTTAGCTTCCTATCAATTAAAGTGAGCAGCGTATTCATGGTTTGAGATGTGGGAGGGTTCCCGTGGGGACGGGAGCCCTCCGGCGAAGTTGGATGAGTTTGTTTATGCCTTCATGGATCATTTCTTGCCTGCCGAGACTATGTCAGCCCGTGCTGTAGAGTTTGAGGTCCTTAAGCAAGGTAACATGAGTGTGTAGGAGTACCACATAGAGTTCGTGCGCCTGTCCAAACATGCCATCCACATGATGCCGACTATGGAGGCCAGAGTTCGACGGTTTGTTCAAGGCCTTGGTCCCTTGGTTGTTAATGAAGTTGCTACAACTGCCTTGCATTTAGATATGAATTATGGGAAGATTGTGGGATTCGCCCGGGCCACAGAGGCTCAGAAGTTGAAGATAAGGATGGATAGAGAGAGTGCTAGTAGAGCCCAGTCAGTGGGCATCTCTGGGAGTTCAGTTGCAGGTGGGAGCTCAGCCCTTGAAAGAGGGTCATCATGACCATCCCAGTCATATGCTTAGTCCTCAGCCAGTGCACCGTCATCAGGGCAGATACTTCAGCAGGGGGGTCGCTTCGGGCCAGGTTCAGATAGCAGAAAGTTCCATAAGTCGGGTCATTCATGTGGGAGGGTCCACCAGCAGTGGAGGGCCCCATTCCCTAAGTGTGGAAGGTCTCATTTTGAGCCTTGTTACATGGATATACCGGTGTGCTATAGATGCGAAGAGAGATGCCATATCTAGAAATATTGTCGTGCACCCAGTTAGGGTGCGGGTAGGTGTACTGCTCAGCCATCCACCTCTTCAGCCACTACATCTTCGGCACACCCTTCAGCTCCAACAGGGTGCGGTACAGCTAGGGGTGGAGCACGGGGTCAAGTGGGACCCAGTCGGTTCTACGCTTTGAGTGGTCGCTAGAGTGATGAGGCTTCCCCAAATGTTGTCACAGGTATTGTAACTGTTCAGTCACATGATGTTTATGCTCTTATTGATCCCAAGTCTTCTTTGTCATATGTTACTCTATTTATTGCTTCAAATTTTGGGATAGAACCCGAACAGCTTCACGAGTCGTTCTCTGTGTCGACCCCCGTTGGTGATTCTATTATGGCCGTGTGAGTCTATAGAAATTGTATTGTCACGGTGCGTGGTCGGGATACAACGGACGATCTTATTGAGTTGGAAATGGTAGACTTTGATATAATTATGGGGATGGACTGGCTCTATTCGTTCTTTGCTAAACTCGACTGCCGAACCAAGATTATGGGGCTGGAGTTTCCTAATGAATCAGTTATCGAGTGGGAGGGGAATAATATTGTGCCAAGAGGTAGGCTTATTTCCTACCTTATAGCCTAAAAGATGATTAGAAAATGGTGCATCGACCATTATGTCCGGGTTGCAGACACTACTTTAGAGGTGCCTGCTCCCGAATTTGTGCCTGTTGTGAAAGAATTTCTTGAAGTATTTCTGGATGAGCTTCCTGGGATCCCACCAAATAGAGAGATCGATTTCGGGATTGATGTATTGCCAGATACGCAACCAATATCTATTCCACCTTACCGAATGGCGCCAGCAGAACTGAGAGAGTTAAAAGAGCAATTAAAAGATCTATTAGAAAAGGTTTTCATACGGCCAAGTGTGTCACCTTGGGGCGCACCGATTATTTTTTTCAGAAAGAAAGACGGATCACATCGGATGTGTATTGATTATCGGCAGCTCAACAAGGTCACTATCAAAAACAAATATCCATTGCCTCGGATAGATGATTTGTTCGACTAGTTGCAAGGTGCTAGGTTCTTCTCAAAGATTGATTTGCGGTCCGGGTATCACTAGTTAAAAATCATGCAGCATGATATCCCTAAGACTGCCTTTAGGACTCGATATGGGCACTTCAAATTTCTGGTAATGTCATTTGGGCTAATCAACACCCCAACAACTTTTATGGATATTATGAATCGGGTTTTCAAACCGTTTCTTGACTCCTTTGTGATTGTCTTCATTGACGATATCCTTTTTTATTCGCGAAGTCAGGAAGATGATGCTACTCACCTCAGGGCAGTTCTACAGACTCTTCATCAGCACCAGTTGTATGCAAAGTTTTCAAAATGTGAATTTTGGCTAGAGTCAGTCACATTTTTGGGCCATGTTGTTTCCAGGGAAGGGATTAAGGTTGATCCCCAAAAGATTGCAGCGGTAAAGGATTGACCTAGGCCAATGACCCCTACAGAGATTCGTAGTTTCTTGGGTTTGGCTGGATATTATCGGATGTTCGTGGGGGGATCCTCTACCCTCGCATCTACATTGACTAAGCTGACACGGAAAACAATTATGTTTCAGTGGTCCGATGCTTGAGAAAAGAGTTTTCAGGAATTGAAATCGAGATTGACTTTGGCGCCGATTTTGACCTTGCAGAGGGTACAGAGGGATTTGTGGTTTATTGTGATGCTTCAAGGGTTTGTTTGGGGTGTGTGTTGGTGAGTGCGGGAATGTTATAACGTATGCTTCTAAGAAAATCCAGAATCACGAGAAGAATTATCCGACGCATGATTGGGAGCTCGCGGTGGTTGTGTTTGCGTTAAATATCTGGAGGCATTATCTTTATGGGGTCCATGTGCACGTGTTCACATACCACAAGAGTCTTCAAAACGTATTCAAGCAGAAGAAGTTAAACTTAAGGCAGCGAAGATGGTTGGAATTGCTCAAGCATTATGATATGAATATTTTGTACCATCCAGGGAAGGTGAATATGGTGGGCAACGCCCTTAGTAGAAAGTCCATGGGTAGCTTGTCTCATTTGGGAGTGGATCAAAGGTCTTTGGCTCGGGAGGTTTATCAGGTGGGTAGTCTCGGGTCTGTCTTTCGACCTCAAATGAAGGGGATGTCATGGTGCATAATTGAGCAGAATCTTCACTTGTAACGGAAGTCAAGGAAAAGCAATTCAGATATGCAGCATTAGTACTGTTTAGAGAGGCAATTCTGAATCATAAGACTACAACATTTTCACTCGGCAATGATGATGGTGTTTTGCGGTGCCAATGGAGACTATGTGTTCCGAACGTGGATGATCTTCAAGAAAGGATAATGGCAGTGGCTCACAATTCTAGGTATTCAGTACTCCTAGGTTCTACGAAGATGTATCATGATCTCAAAGAGATTTATTGGTGAAATTGTATGAAAAGGGGTGTGGCGGACTTTGTGGCTAGATGTCCGAATTGACAGCAAGTGAAGGCTGAGAATCAGAGGCCTGGTGGGTTGGCACATCTCATAGAAATACCAACATGGAAATGGGAAATGATCAATATGGACTTTGTGGTGGAGTTACCTTGCACTCCACGTAGGTTCGACTCAGTTTTGGTAATAGTGGATTGGCTCACGAAGTCGGCGCATTTCTTGCCAGTTAAGTCCACCAATACTGTAGAATAATACGTTCAGTTATATATCAAAAAAATAGACAGGCTCTATGGCACTCCAGTGTCTATTATCTCGGATCAAGGGGCCCAATTCACAGCTAACTTTTGGAAGAAATTTCAGCAAGGTTTGGGTATGTAGGTAAATCTCAGCACAATATTCCACCCACTGACTGATGGGTAGGCAGAGCGGACCATTCACACGGGATTGTGCATTAGATTTCAAGGGTAGCTGGGATGATCACTTGCCGCTTATAGAATTTTCTTATAATAATAGTTTCCATGCTATTATTCAGATGGCCCCATTTGAGGCATTGTACGGGAGGAGGTATAGGTCTCCGATTGGATGGTTTGAGGTTAGCGAGGACCAGACCTTATGCACCAAGCTATGGAAAAAGTTAAAGTCATTCAGGAAAGGATGAATACTGCTCAGAGTCATCAGAAATCCTATGCGGACGTTTGTCGAAGAGATTTGGAGTTTCAAGTAGTTGATTGGGTATTCTTGAAGGTGTCTCCTATGAAAGGAGTAATGTGGTTTGGGAAGAAAGGGAAATTAAGCCCTAGGTATGTCGGGGCATATCAGATCGCTCAAAGGATAGGACAAGTGGCTCATAGGCTTGAATTTCCCCCTGAGATGTCATTAGTGCACCCAGTGTTTCATGTGTCCATGTTGAGGAAGGTGATTAGGGATCCATCCAGTTTCTATTCTTGATAGGCAAGTTCGTAGATTGAGGGAAAAAGGGATTGCTTCTGTTAAAGTGTTATGGAGAAGTCGACAAGTCGAAGAAGCCACGTGGGAAGCGGAAAATGAAATGAAAAAGAAATATCCCCATTTTTTCGAATAAGTCCGGTAATGGTTTGAAAATTGTCATTCCTAAGCAATTATATATTGTGTCAAATTTTGTGCAAGAGCACCCCATTCCCCCCCCCCCCCCCCCCCTCCCCCCTCTTTCAACTTTTTCAACAATGCCTCTTTTTTTTTTTTTTTTATTTT